>VKOC01046904.1:0-104327 GCA_009364415.1 Spea multiplicata
ATATATATAATTGCAAACAGCAATCACACTCCTATCATGCTAAGTCAGCCAGCACATGCTAGAACCTGGGCATGATAGGATTGTGATATATAACAGCAATCACACGCCTATCATGCCCAGGTTCTAGCATGTGCTGGCTGATTTAGCATGATAGGAGTGTGATTGCTGTTTGCAATTTTATATATATCCCTACTATATACTAAGCTAGTCACTGAAGTGTTAGGCCTACACCACATCAGTGTTTGGCTTAGTATATAGTGATAGGGGTTGTACTGCAGTATTGTCAGTGTCTGGCTCAATGTATAGGCACACATTGACAGCGGTATAGTGTAATCCCTAAGTATATAATGATAACAGTTATGCTGTACCATCAATGTGTGTCTCAGAATATAATAACAATTTTGCTTTACCCCTGTCAATGTTTGCCTAACCATGGAAACTATGCAGTTTTAAAGTGTGTGTGTGTGGGGGGTGCCACATACAGGATCTGCCACCCCTTTTAAGACATGGGATGAAAAGCTGAGGCACAGCCATTGGGCGACGCGGTGCGTGCAGGCCGGTCGCTTTAATTTCATTAGGCGCCGGTGGCCTGACTGCCGCACAATGGCCACTTTTAATGTCGCTCGCAGTCGCTTTGGTGGTGTAATGGGCCACTTGACTAGACTTGCCCCCCAGGCCTTAGGCTGCCAGCCCTCCCCTGTTGCAATATAATATACATGCCTACATGCTTACATTATATAGACCCCCCAATAATATAGTAAAAAAAGCCAAAGCATTAAAAAAACTTTCTGATAAGCCACAAAACAAACATATATGTTGTCTTATTATATATACACCATGCCCCCCGACTGCCCCGATTTAGGGGGAACAGTTCCGATTTGTAGGGGCAGAGGAAGGGTGAGGCGAGATCTGTACTCACCTGAGGTGCAGCTGATGGGGAGCGTAATCTCCCTCTAGTCGGCTCAACATTAGGGAGTGCGAGGTCTGTCAGACTCGCTTTACTGCTCCCTCATCACTAGTGCGTAGTGGTGAGGGAGTAGTAAAGTAGTGTAGTAGTAAGTAGTGACAGACCTCGCGTTCCCACCACAGGATGCAGGATACCAGATGGAGGCAGAAGGAAGAAGAATGGTGGATGGTGGAAGAGGTAAGAGATGGGGCGAAAGGGGTGTAAGGGCAGTGTATGTGTATGTATGTGTTTGTAAGCTTGTGTGTGTATGGGCTGGTGTGTGTAAGAGCAGAATAGGTATTTGTTAGCTGGTGTGTAAGGGCAGTGTATATGTGTGCGTTTAAGGGCACTGTACATGTATGTGTGTGTAAGGGCTGTATATATGTATGTGTGTGTGTGTAAGGGTAGCGTACATGTATCTGTGTGTAAGGGCAGTGTACGTGTATATGTGTGTGTAAGGGCAGTGTATGTGTACATGTGGGTATGTAAAGGCAGTTTAAGTGTATATGTGTGTTTATGGGCAGGTGTGTGTAAAGGCAGTGTGTAAGGGTCCTGGGAGGGAGGCTAACATTAGCCTTTTTTCATTTAAAAAAAATCTCTGCTGCTGTGGACTACTCTTCCAGTGATGCTCTGCCAGCATTATGGTGGACACCAGGCTGGCTGAGAATCATGGGAATTTTAGTTCACAGCTAGTATCTGCAGCTTTACTGTTGCTGCACTTCCCATGACTCATGGGAATTCAATTCAATGTGTTGGTGTGTTGGTTATTTTCAATATGCATGACTGCTGACAAAAACGTTTTAAGTGATGATGCAAGAGCGACATTGTAAAGTTCTGTGAGATTAAAAAAAAAAGTGTCCCTCTTTCACATTTTGAAATATTGGGAGGTATGATACACTCACTGACCACTTTATTAGGTACACCTTTTCAATTGGTTGTTAACACAAATAGCTAATCAGTCAATCACATGGCAGCAATTCAATGCATTTAGGTGTGTAGACGTGGTCAAAACAACTGAAGTCCAAAGCGAGCATCAGAATGGGGAAGACAATGACAGTGACTTTGCATGGTTGTTGGTGCCAGACGGACTGACCTGAGTATTTCGGAAACTGCTGATTTACTGGGATTTTCACGCACAACCATATCTAGGGTTTACAGAGAATGGCCGAAAAAGAGAAAATATCCAGTGAGCAGCAGTTGTGTGGACGGAAATTACTTGTTGATGTCAGAGGTCAGAGGAGAATGGGCAGACTTGTTCTAGATAACAGAAAGGCAACAGTAACTCAAACAACCACTCGTTACAATCAAGGTATGCAGAATATCATCTCTGAACGCAGAACATGCCAAACCTTGAAACAGATGGGCTACAGCAGCAGAAGCCTACACCGGGTGCCACTCCTGTCAGGTAAGAATAGAAAACTTAGGCTACAATTCGCACAAATGTTGCTTGGTCTGATGAGTCTAGATTCCAGTTGCGACATTCAGATGGCAGGGTTAGACTTTGGCGTAAACAACATGTAAGCATGGCTCCAGCCTGCATTTTATCATAGGTTCAGGCTGGTGGTGTAATGGTTTGGGGGACATTTTCTTGGCACACTTTGGGTCCCTTAGTATCAACTGAGCATTGTTTAAACGCGAAAGCCTACCTGAGTATTATTGCTGACCGTCCCTTTATGACCAAAATGTACCTGTGACACGACGCCCTGTACCCAGACTGGGTACCTTTGTCAATAGCTGCTTCTTAGCTCTTACAAAAACTGCACACTCCAAATTACCGACTCCACTCACCCAAATCACTAGCTGAAGCTTAATGCATGGGTTTTTATACAGACATAAATTAATTTTCAACATAGTGGAATACTATGGGGGGAGGGATGGGGAAAGACTGATTTAAACAACATATTTGTGCACCATGGAGAGGGGGGTTAGACGTTAAACCAATTAACTGAAACAATGGCTTGTAAAGGTTACATATCCTGGCTGTCTGCAAGAGTTAATCCCCTCAGCAAGTGATGAAACAATACACTTCCGGGGGTAGCTAAAAACATGGGGAATTACAGGGAAGACTTATAATATACAATAAATAATTGTATGTAAAACATCATCTGTTTTAGCAAAATACAGGACCAATCCCAAATCAATATTAGTGCTCCACAGTCCTCAGAGTCTCTCATATTTCGGAAATATCGTAAAACCTGTAACAGAGGGAAATAAGTAGAAACTGGCCCCCTGTACCTACACACAAAAGCCTTTACAAGGCCAGTGCCCATAGGCGGTAGGGAGGAGGCTGGCTCTCAAGCCTCTCCAGCGACCCCAGGGATGTAGGGTTACTTCACAGTACCCATCTTCTGATGGCTACTTCTAATAGGATAATGCACCATGTCACAAAGCTCACATCATCTCAAACTGGTTTCTTGAACATGACAATGAGTTCACTGTACTCTAATGGCCTCCACTGACAGCCGGGGAAGGTCTGCGCGATGGACGCAGACAACCCCCGATGCTAACCGCACCGCCTTCCGGCTGCAGCAGAAGTTGCCTACGCAAATCGCGTAGACGTCTGCCTGCTGCCCCGACTAGTACACACCGGGGAATCAGAAGCACCGGTAAGTTTGGGGGCGGGAGTGTTAAATGGGGGCATAAGGCATTTCTGTAGGCAGAATGCTCTATGAAATTTACATGAATTTACATTTACTGGTAAAACTTTTTTCCTATAGGGTCATCTTATATTCAGGCTTTTTCTTTTTTCTTAAATTAATATTCAGATTTTGGGGGTCATCTTATAATCGAGCAAATACGGTATATCAAATAACAGATGGAATAAGTATCTTGTGCTAATACCTTTTTTATTAGACTAACAGAATTTTGGAATGACAAGCTTTCGGGAGCTCTTCTCCCTTTCTCAAGTCTAAAACATTTATGAGCAAAATGACACATAGAATTCAATGTTGTGTGGCAGGGGAGGTGGGCTTACTGCCCAGATCTGATAAAAATTGTGCGCTGACCCCACCAAAAATGGGTACATTCTACATGCTTCTCAAAATCCACAAAGCAGGTAATCCAGGCAGACCTATAATTACAGGTATGGACACACTCACAGAACAGCTCTCTGGACTGGTCGAAAATACCCTAAAACCTCTTGTCATCAACACAAACAGCTTCATAAAAGACACCACTGACTACCTCAACAAACTCAACCAAATCACCAACCTCCCTGCTAACACCATCCTAGTAACCATGGGTGCGGGATCCCTGTACAGCAATATTCCACATAAAGATGGCATTAAAGCCTGCTCACATTTTCTCTCAGGCACTGACAACCAAAAATACAACCCCTGAATCATCACAGAACCGGTAAAATTCATCCTCACACATAACTACTTTACTTTCAACAATGAGATCTACCTACAAATCATGGGGACTGCTATGGGAATGGAGATGGCACCCCAATATGCCAATCTTTTCATGGAAGACCTAGAACAGAGATTCCTTGAAATACAGGACACCAAACCACACAAATATTACCGCTACATTGATGACATTTTCATCATTTGGACCGAAAGTGAGGAAAAACTGAAACAATGCGATGACTCTTTTAACTCATTCCACCCGTCAATCAAACTAAAAATGGAGTACTCCACAAAATCTGTAAACCCTCTGGACACTACAGTAAGATGTACTAATGGTACAACTCACATCTCTCTCTACAGAAAACCCACAGACAGATGCAGCTATCTCCATAAATCCAGCTTTCCCCCCTCCCATACTAAGCGGGGCATCATCTATAGCAAGCAACCAGGTACCATTGAATATGCTCTGACCCCAACGACCACAACCTGCATCTAAACGACCTCTCCAAATCTATGAAACAGAAAGGCTACAAATCAAAAACTAACAACAAACAAATCAACTCTGCTCTCAAAGTTTCACGCTCACACCTGCTACAATACAGAGAAAAAAAAAATCTCTACACGTGTACCACTTGTAGTCACCTATAACCCAGAGCTTGAAGAAATCCGGAAAGTCATTAAAGACCTACAGCCAATGCTAGCAGAGGATGAGACACTAAAAAAACATCTTCCCTGAAACCCCATTTTGGCCTTCAGACAACCCCCAAACTTGCAACAAAAATTAATTAACCAGAAACTACCCACTGACAGAATGAATAAAGAAAAAGGGACCACACCGTGCAAAAGGCCCCGCTGCAAACTGTGCCAACACATATGCACAGACAACATAGACACACACAACAGCAAGACCTACAATATTAAAGGATCATACACCTGCACATCTAGCAATGTAGTGTATATGATACAATGCACTAAATGTGACATAGGATGCTACATCGGAGAAACCAGACAGCAATTAAATGGCGGAATGAACATGCACAGAGATTCCATTAAACACCACAAGAAAAATTCCTATTGCACCCCTGTGGGACACCATTTCACCCAACATGAGCATTCAATCAAGGACCTAAAAATCTAAGTACTGAAAGGGGACTTCAGTTATACCAAAGAAAGGCAAAAATTTGAAGTCAGAACAATTCAACTATTCAACTTCAAGAATAGAGGACTCAATGCCGATTTGGGGTTCCTGTCCCACTACACAGGCTTTATATAACCCCCACCTGCTATATGTACTGTATTTTTAAGTGCACCATGTTCATCTATATTTAACGGTATATATGACAACATGTGTAGACATATACATTCCCATCCCTATATTCATCACTGCATTCCTATTCCCTGTATGTGAGCACTAGCATCTTAATTTTTTTGTGTGTGTGTCAATTTATCTTCAGCAGTGCTAACACCCCACCCCCCTCAAAATTCCTTAGTCAGAACATTTATGACCCTCTGGAGGGACACATGCTTTTACAACATCTCACCCTCAATGGGCATTACAAGCCAATTTGGCACCATTACAAGCTGCTTTTGATGCTCCTTTATGAGTTAAAGTGGGAGGGACTGTGTGTAGGATGGTACATGTGAATAACTGTTAGGTAGAACTAGCCAAAGAAGCCAATGAGAGTGGTCTCATTGACCCATTTACCCACCTTTAGCCTTAATTTTTTCTTGCCATAAATGTATTTCTCCCTCTGCCCCCTTCTTCTTATTCATTTCCCTTTTCCATCTGCCCCCTTCTCCCCATCTCTTACTTTTCTCCACTACCCATGTACACTTCCCATGCACACACACATACACTGCTCATGCACACGACTGGCCATTCACACATACACACCTTACACATACATATACGCTCCTCTTATACACTCCTGCCCATAAGCTCACATATACACTGCCCTGCATATACACACACTTCAGACATTCCCAGTGGAAGAGCCACGGTTTATATAAAAGAAGAGAAAAGGCCACTGAGATGAGACAATATGGCCTTGAATTTCTGATAATACAAGTTTGGAAGGCCATCAGGACCTGGGGCCTTAAGGCTAGCGAGCAAGTGTTGATGTAGTAGTTTTTGGAACCTCTTCCCCTGGCTAATAACCAACTTCAGATATCTTGAAGATAGTAGAGCCAAAGAACCCATACTAGGGGTGGAGATGAGGTTGAAATCTCCCCCTACAATCACTCTACCGTTCCTCACATTTTGTAGCTTGGTAAATATCCCATATAAAAAGCATAGCTGGCCAGTATTAAAAGCGTAAAGGTTGAGCAAGGTATATGTGTGTCATTAATACAACCTCTAAGAATTATGCAGCGGCCCTGAGGATCACGAGTCTTAGATTGCAATTGAAAATGAACATTCCTACTAAGAAGTATCGCCACTCCCAATTTCTTGCCAGGCGCCCTTGCATGAAACTCCATAGTATAATATTTGGATGCCAGCAGCCAATGGTTGGATTTCGATGTAAGTTTCTTGATGCAACATCCTCCACTTATGGGGAGTATTGATGGAAAGAATGGTAAGCTGCATTGTATCAACGATCAAACAATGAGACTGTAGCAATACTGCTACAACTATAATATGCTAGTTCAGTATAGAAGGCCCCATCCTGTACTGTGCACACCAGGCAACCCCCAAGAAAAGATAAAGCAGAGAAAAGCAAGATAAAAGGAGAAAAGGAAAAATAAGCCCAAAGCATATTACTAGCATACCCGTTTGTAATATGGTCTGTAGGAAAAAGAAACTGGAAAATGGATTGTTAGAACAACCTAGCTAAACACAAAAGAAGCACACTACCGAGTATTTCAGAGTTGAGTGCATTTGACAAGTTATTCTATCCGGGGGGAAAAAAGCAATATCAATGAACTGCGAATGTCGGAAATGGGATATATTTGGGAAAAGAGGATTCCAGGTGCCGACACACCTTCGTCTAGGGGTAAATAGTTTAAATCCACGTAGCTCGATTAATCACAAGAAAATGCTTCTTTGATAAGAAAATTGGTAATGAAGATGTATGGTAACAAGGATGTAACAGATTGTAACAAGGTATTGGGGGAGACACACAGTTCTTATAGGGAGAATGACATCACGTTTATAACATAAGATCCAACGTCTCACACTAAACAAAAGCTTCAGGTTTCTTTTACAGATCTTATCACACATTATTTACGAACAGGCCCTACTGTTTTCATAGACTATGCAATATGCTATTTACAGTTGTACAGTTGCCCTTTGATGTGGGCTTCAGGAGGCTATATTTATATTTAAATAAAAGTCTCTGTCTGCCCTTCCTGTGAGCATGTGAATTCAACTGGCCAAATGTTGTTTAGTTAGCTCAGATGACATACACACTCACAAGAACTGTAATTATATATAAAACAGAAACAAAACAAAAACAACACCACCAAAGATGAAATACAAGTGTTATGAATGAGTAATTTGCATAAAATGGTGTGGTGCATAGTGTAACATACCAGAGAGAGACAAGCCCAAAAAAACAAAAAGTAAATACAAAACTATGAAACCTGAAACTGTAGCCCTGCCTCCGAAGTGGTGAGTTAAGGCAGGTGATCAGCTCTCTGCAACAGGGAGCCCCCAAACGCTTCCCAATGGAAAATAAGTCTGGAAAAGAGACATATATGTGTATGTCTTACAGGAAGTAGCGTGCAAGGTTCCACAGCATAGCAATCTGCATAAGGGGGGCTATAATTGGGGTTTAGTGCAGGGATGCCCAATTCGTGTCACCAGACACCTGGGACATGCACCCACGGGCACCGGGCGGGTGTTTTTTTTTTCTTTTTCATTTACATACCAGGGAACACTCTGGGTTTGACCGAGAGATTGCCGGGTGAGCACTGCTCCTCCAGTTCTCAGGGTCACACCCCACTCCCCGCCCATTTTTTCCTTTAAATGAGGGTGTTTTTACAGGTTACCATTTATTTTTTTTTTTTTCTTCAAGTCTCCGTTTATTGAAAAAGTAACATTGCATAAATCGGTGGACATAGTACATCAGTAACAAGACACAATTTTATGCATCGGGCGGGTATTATACAAGAGAGTAGCAGTTCGAAAAGATATTTCGGATGACAGAACATACGCCAAATGCGATAAAGGTTGATGGACCACACTAAAAGATACAGTGTGTACAATAACACAGGTACAATGTCACAGGGTATGGCCGTAGATAGGTGCATACCGGAGAGATGCCGAGTTAAAACAAGCACGAAAATAAAATTAAAAGAACAGAAACTATAACATCCACACCTCCAACACAGGGGGGAGACCTGTGGAAGGAAGCGGTGGAGATCAGCGGGCACCCTATACCACCTGGTGAGAAGCTTATAAGCAGACTCTTGCAGTCTACTAGAAGTAACCCCCTTAAGGACAAGCAATATAATCCCATCCCAGTCTACAGATTCAAAGGAACGGTTCAGATCCTTTTCCCACAGGCTAAGAAAGTACGGTTTTCTAGGGGTATGATACGTCAAAAGAAGTTTGTAAAGTGTAGAGAGAAGGTGTGAATGTCTAGAGGGGTCCTTACAGAGTAGTTCAAATGGCGTCAATGGTCTGGTCAAGTCGGAGGTAGGGGAGAGGGAGGATAGGAAGTGTTTGATTTGGTGAAAGAGAAATGTGGTGCCAAAAGGAACCGGAGTGGTGAGTATAAAGTCCGTGATGGGGCGGACCGAATCCCCCACGAAAAGGTGGGAAGCCCGAAGCACCCGTTCCCGCGCCGGCAGGAGGAACTGTATGTCGGCCTGGTTAAAGCCCGGGAGAAGTCAGGGTTAGACGAAACGGGGGACAAGGGGCCAGGGCAAGTAGCAAGGGGGTACTCTGGAGGACGCGGAGCGTTGGGGTGACAGTCGGGTGATTAGAGATAGCGGGCCGGCAATGGTGTCGTGGCAGCCACGGGATAGCGGCGATATCTAAGGGGAAAATGGAATTTTCAATATTAACCCACTGTTTGTGAGAGCCAGACGTCCACTCCGCCACCCTCCGGAGATGTGAGGTGACCCAATAACCTTCCACGTCTGGGAGACCCAGGCCAGCCTGTTCCTTAGTGCCAATCAAGTACTTGAGGGCCAACCTAGGGGGACGGTCGGACCAAACATAGCCCATAAAGATCCTGGTCCATTGCTTAAGGTGCGACTGCGTCAAATATACTGGAAGAGTCTGAAGTAGGTACAAAAGGCGTAGGAGGATATTCATTTTAAGGACTCTGACCCTCCCGAACCAGGAGATATGATTGAAGGACCACTTCTTAAGATCTTTGGTGACTGAGGATAGCAGGGGAGTGAAATTCACCTCCACCAACGTAGATAAGTCCTCCGGGATATGAACTCCCAGGTAAGTGAGATAGGAATCTGTCCACTGGAAGGGATAGACAGATTGTATCTGCGTTTTAACGGAGGGGGCGACGTGTATACCCAATATTTCTGACTTTTGCAGATTGATTTTATAGTGGGATAGGTCATGGAACTGGCGCAGCTCAGAAGTGATGTGCGAGAGGTAAGTGGATTTGTGAAGAAACACAGCATATCATCGGCGTATATGGAAAGTTTGTGTTCCACACCCGCCACCGATAGGCCAGTGATAGAAGGGTTTGCCAGGATGGCATTGGCCAGGGGTTCTAGCGAGAGGAGGAAGAGGAGGGGGGGAGAGGGAACAACCCTGCCTAGTGCCATTAGCAAGAGTGATTTTGTCGGAGAGAGTACCATTAACACGGACATAAGCAGAGGGAGAGGAGTACAGAGCCCGGATAATTTCAATGAACCTGGGGCCAACGGCAAGCTTCTCAAGGACTCGGAACAGGAAGGCCCACGAGACCCTGTCGAAGGCCTTTTCAGCGTCCATTGACACCAGAAGGAAGGGAGTGTTACGCGAACGGGCCAGTGCCATCAGGTTCAACACCTTGAAGGTATTATCCCTGGACTCGCGTCCCGGGACAAAGCCGGCTTGGTTACTGTGTATAAGCCTGGGGAGGAGAGGGTTAAGTCGGAAGGAAAGAATTTTGGCGAGAATTTTGAGTTCTGCATTGAGAAGCGAGATTGGCTGATAATTGCCACAAATCTCAGGGTCCTTGCCCGGCTTCGGGATGACCGAGATGTGAGCGGTGTTAGTTTGAGGATCTAAAGGGGTCCCAGAGGCCAGGGCGTTAAACAGGGACACCATATGGGGGCCCAGAGAGCGTATAAATTTGCTGTAATAGAGCGGGGTGAAACCATCCGGGCCCGGGCTCTTGCCCTTCGGAAGGGACTTCACCGCCCTCTCCACCTCCTCTAGAGTAATAGGCGAGTTGAGGCCAGCCCTGTCGTCATCAGAGAGTCTGAGTTTGAGGTGCTCATCTAAATAGGGTGCTATAGGAGAAAGTGCAGCGTCATCGGAGTCTCTACCTCCATCGAGATTGTAAAGTTTGGAGTAGTAAGCAGAAAAGCAACGGGCGATGTCCCTCGTGTGGTGATGTAGGGTACCAGACGCATCCCTAACCTTGGGGATATGGGTGGCTGCCCTCTTGGCCCGGAGGGCCCTGGCAAGGAGCTTGCCGGGTTTGTCCCCCAATTCGTAAAAGTGTCTCCTGGTAAGAAGAAAGTTCCGTTTGACCCTGGAGTCCAGGAGTGCGGAGAGGCGGGTGCGTAGGGCTTGGAGCTGTACAAAAATTTCGCGGGACAAGGTTAATTTATGCCTGAGTTCCAGGTCCGCTATCTGACGCGTTAGGGAGATGAGGGACAGACGGTCCAGACGTTTGAGCTTGGCACCAAGCTGAATTAGATGGCCCCTCATTACCGCCTTATGGGCCTCCCAGACTGTCGAGATCGGGGTACCGCAGGAGGAGTTGTCGGCAAAATAATTCTTGAGGTGCTCCTCAAGCTCCGGGAGGAACATGGGGTCGTTAATCAGGTTGGCGTTAAAGCGCCAACACCACACTTTAGGAGGATATAAGGGAAGACGGAGGGAGACGTGGACCGGGGCATGGTCACTGACTGCCTGAGTACCAATAGTAGCAGAGTGGAGGTAAGACAGGTGGTGATGGGACAAAAATAAAGCGTCAATACGTGTGTAACGGTTGTGAGGGGGGGAGTAAAAGGTGTAGTCAAGCGTAGTGGGATAGCAGGCCCTCCAGACGTCAACCAGTTGGTAGAGAAGGAGCATTCGTTTAACTTTCTTTATTTTCGCATAAGGAAGATGGTATGTACCCGTCGAACAGTCAAGTCTGAGGTCCAGGACCATGTTAAGGTCCCCTCCGAAAACTGTCACCCCCTCTTGATAGTCTGCTAACTTGGAAAGGAAGCGAACCAGAAAAGGGATTTGGTCCTTATTGGGAGCATACACAGTGGCGAGTGTAATCTTATGCATGCCCGGGTACCCTTTAACAATGAGACCCCTACCCTCTGTGTCCCTCCAGACATCGAGGAGCTGGAAGGGGAGGCTTTTATGCAGGAGGATAGCAACCCCCTTGGTCTTAGTGGTGGGGGAACTTGAGAAATATGCCAAGTAGAAGTGGTTGTTGGTGAGTTTGGACTCCTTCGCAGCCACAAATTGGGTCTCCTGTAGAAAGGCTATGTGTGTTTTGTAAGAGCGGAGGAGATAAAGTAGTTTAGACGGCTGTTGGGGATTATTCAGGCCCCTAACATTTAGAGATGTACATTTAAAGTGAGTGGCAGCCATGAAACACAAAAAGAAAGAGAGCAATGGTAAGAAGCGGGACCGGCGCACCACACCATCCAATAAAATACACTATATCGAGAAAATCACAGAATGTCACGTGCAAGAAAACAAAAACCAAATCGAACTGGGCAACGATAAGCCCAATGTAGCCACATCGAATTATGAGCTGAATGACCAGTCTAGTGGTCGGTGACCTAGGATCCAGGCCCTGAGGGCAAGGTAGGTAGGCTCTGGTGGGGGGATGTGGGGAAGCTAAACGGACGATGTGTGAAAATAACAGAAATGGTTATACCGCGGTGTGTGTGTGGTGGCGAGGCAGGATGCAGAAGCACCCTCTCCGTGTCTGAGTGTCAGTGGAAGTTGTAGCGTGTGTGTGTGTGTGGGGGAATACAACCAACATGGAACCGGGGGTCGGTCGGAGCTTGTCCCGGGAGATAACCGACCAAAACAAACAACCGTGCCCCTCAATAGGCAGGGGGGGCGTGAGAGGGAACTGGGCCCAGCCAGGTAGCAGCGCTGAGGCACGTAACGACGGGGCGCAGTGTACACTGGCATGAGATCGGCGCGGGGAGATAGCTTGTGATGGCACATAGCAACACCCCGGAGGGACCTCTCGGCTGAAATTTGTGTCAGGAGATGAATGTACGTAAAGAACTCTGGCTCCCACATGGGAGGTGCACCAACCGAGGCCATACGCGCCAGGACAAGGCAACACAGCTGAGTGGGCAGAAAGAGTGTGTATGCGTGGGAGGAAGTAGCTAGGCCACATGTGTGTCAGAGGAGGTACAAGGATACATGGACGGGAAAACAAAGAAAGAAACCCATGATAACGCAAATAAAACAAAAACCTGTGTACCGTGTATCATCCGCAGAGGGGACTAGGGCCAAGTCCAAGCATCCGAGTGTCCACAAGAGTGTCCAAGGGCGCGGTGGGGGGAATGCCCCACCGGAGGAACCGGCCAGTGCCAGCGAGAGTCCATCAGGCCGGCGGCACGAAACAGGAGCCAGTGGAGCGATGCGTCGAAAAGGCCGTCGGGTCCCAACAACGAACAGAGTCCGTGGACGCGGACGACAGGGCTTGGGTATCCAGTCTTGATGCGTGGGAGCAGTAGGAGCCAACTCCCAGTCAGGGATGGGAATAGGCGGCAGTCCCAAGCTCTCCAAAAAAGACGGAGCATCCGAGGCCTGGCGGAGGATAAAAGTATCCGCGTCTTTCCGGGCGATCAGCGCGAACGGGAAGCCCCGTTGGTAGGGAATCGAGGCCGCTCGCAGGGCCGTTGTGATTGGTTTCAAGATGCATCTCGTCTGTAGGGTCGAGGGGGAGAGATCCGGGAAAATGGAGATGGCATGTCCATTCCACGTAGGATCACCCCTTTGCCCGACAGGCTCTGAGAATACTTTCCTTTACGGAGTAGTAGTGTAGACGGCAGACAACGTCCTGTGGAGTACCGCCAGCATCACCACGCGGCTTGAGGGCTCTGTGGGCCCTATCAAATTCAATTGACGTGTCCACAGGACGCTGTAAAATGTCATTGAAAATGGCCTGCAGGGTCGAGGCAAGGTCGGCGTGGGCTATGTCCTCTGGGACTCCTCGTACCCTGAGGTTGTTTCGCCTGCCGCGGTTGTCTAGGTCCTCTAACTTACGGGCCAGAGTCCGCAGCGTGTGAGAGTGGTCAGAAACTTGTGAGGAGAGAGTGTCCACAGTTTCAGCAATCCGTGCCGTGGTCACCAAGCTGGTGGACATCCGCCTTTAGGTCAGACAGGGCGTCACGCATGCCTTGAGTGGCTTTTTCAATAATCGGCACCATGTCTTCACTTGTAGGCAGCAGCCGGAGAGTATCCTGAAGGGAAGAGTATTCCCTGGAGTCTGCGCCAGAGTCCTCTGGGCCATCGCTGCACGAGCCGGCGGGAGAAGGCGCCATCTTGCCAATGGAATCCCTAGAATCTTGGTCATGGGCACCGTGAAAATAGGAGCGGACCGAGGTGAGTGAGGACTTCTCTTTGCTTCCCGAAGGATTCGGGTTGCCAGGGGCTCTGTTGGTCTTGCCCATAACGGAGTATTACACGCTTTTTGTGGAAGAAACACGGAGAGGGGCTGTGGATCAAAGTGCCTAAGCAGCCATCTTCCAGGTTACCATTTTTTTAACTATTTTTATATTTATTTTTTTCTTCAATCACATAGAGATTAGAAAGCTTATTCAACCTGCAAGTGGAGCCAGATTCCTGAGAACTCTTTTTGCCGCCTTATTGCAAAATCACTCGCAGTAGCGGTTCTCTAGAACGGTCACGGCGCGTCCTGGGGGGCAATCCAGTTGAATGCCTCAATCAATTTCAGCGACACCATTGAAGTTTGAGAGGCAATCGTGGCCTCCATGCCCAAGAGGGTTAAGGCAGTGCTGGAAAATAATTGTTGGCCACACAAAATATTGACACTTTGGGCCCAATTTGGACATTTCCACTTAGGGGTGTACTCACTTTTGTGTTGAGTTATTTTGAGGGGACAGCAAATGTACACTGTTATACAGGCTGTACACTCACTACTTTACATTGTTGCAGTGCGTCATTTCTTCAGTGTTGTCTCATGAAAAGATATAATAAAATATTTACAAAAATGTGAGGGCTGTATATCTCGAATTGGTGCCACAGGCTTTTCCGAGTCGTGCAAAATGCAGAGTTTGTGGTGTCCTTCCATAGAGGACGTTCTGGCCCACGCCACCTCTGCTGCCAAACACCTTATGTCCATTCCCCATTATGCGATTTCATACCTGGGCAGCAGAGGTCGGGTGGAAGGCTCTAGTGGCTGCTTTCTTCCATGGTCTGAGCTAATTCCATTAAGGATTAAGGGATCACCCTACTGACCGTGAAGCCTTAATCACTTTCCTGACCCTTATTGATACAAGGCTTAGGGAGAAACCCTCTTTTCAAGAAACACCTGAGGAGGCATTCTATAGGTTGGCACCAACCTTTTTGGACCCACCCGTTCCTCCCTCTCTGTCACGACCGAGGTACGGGTTCAGGAACCGCGCTGCAGAATCGGCGCCTCCTGGTGGAGAGAGGACGCATTGCCACCATGGCACAGGAGATACTAGCCGTTCACCACCGAGAGTATAGAGTAGGTGAAACACAGGAACAGAAAAATAAAAAAATAATAACGGTATCCAAAGGGTCAGGCAAAAGAGTAGTCGGGTCACACGCAATGGTCAGGGCAGGCAGCAAAACAACGGAGGTCAAATACAAGCAGGAGTCAATACCAGATAGACAATACAGGATTCAGAATGTTAGTGTAGGCAAAAAGGCACTAACACAGGCAAGGTTGTAGTGCTAAATTAGGTTTTAAATATCCCTCCAACAATGCAGATCCTCCTACCCTCCTAATTAGGGGGAGGAGGAAAAGTTATATCTGTCACTTTAAGAGTGACCTGCATATTCATGAATTAAGCCGTTCGCGCTCACACGAAGCAGAGGCACGCGCCCCGTCACGAACACTTGAACTCGCCGGGGACGCACGCCTCGAAGGAGGACTGACCCGGCGGCAGCTCACCGCGACGGCGTGAGCAGGGAGCCGACCGCGCGGGCTGCGTCTCGGCGTCCCTGCCGGCAACCCGACGGACGAGGTAACACTCTCCTCCTGCGCTTCCTGTGTACGTCCTACTGGAGGGCATTGAGCCCATGCAAGTGGGGGCTACCCGGCTCTCTGAGGCAGAGAGCGCTCCATGGGCATTTGCTACGTTCCTGCCCAACTCGCCCAGGAAACGCTCGCACCTAGGGTCCGGTAAGGGACACACTATAGTTGGGCTTACCTGGTCCCCTAACATTTTAAAGAATAAGCCTCTGGTTACCGTTGTTCTGTCATGGGCGGCTGCTTCGATTGTTACCAAAGCACTCATAGACAGGAGAAGATCCAGTTCCAGATGATCTCCTCACTTTCCTGTGGTGTTGAGCTATCCCTGGTTACAAAAACATAATCCTACCCTGGACTGGCGGCAGTCTGAGGTGTTAGCCTGGTTACTTGCTTGCTTCGCAAAGTCATCAAGGTCCTTTGCACTGATGAATACAAGGACTTTGCTGATGTCTTTGACAAAGTTCTGGCTGGTTTCCTACCTCCGCGTAGGCGCGATGATT
Organism: Spea multiplicata; assembly: GCA_009364415.1. NCBI lineage: Eukaryota > Metazoa > Chordata > Amphibia > Anura > Pelobatidae > Spea > Spea multiplicata. The sequence goes on from VKOC01046904.1 coordinate 16,139, forward strand.
GCACTATAGAACTTAAGTCGGGTGCTACTCCTACTCTAGTTCGAGTCTACCCATTGTCAGTTGCCTAGAATAAGGCCATAGAGGATTACATCTCCGATGCCCTGGCTAGGTGATTTATACGTAAATCCACTTTTCCCGCGGATCCCGTTTTTCTTTGTTAAGAAGAAAGGGGGCGAACTTAGGACCTATATAGATTAGAGAGGTCTGAAAAAGATTACAATCAAAAATGCATATCTAATACAGTTGATCACTGAGCATTTTGATCGGTTAAAAGGGGCCAAGCTATTCATCAAGTTGGATTTATGTGGGGCCTTTTAATACCAGAAGTGGGCACTATAAATATCTGGTTATGTCCTTTGGCTAATGCAAAGCCCCTGCTGTCTTTCATGAGTTTATAAATGACGTATTCAGAGATATGCTACAGGAGTGTGTTGTCATATGCCTAGATGATATACTCCAACGCTTCTGAGAAAATGGCTTATATTGTAAGTTAGAGAAATGCAAGTTTCATAAAGACCAGGTTGCATTTTTCGGCTATATTATTTCTGATAAAGGCTTTTCTATGGACCCTCAAAAGGTTTCTGCGGTAATTAATTGGCCCTGTCCTGTAGGTCTTCGGTCTGTCCTACGCTTCCTCGGTTTTGCTTATTATTACCGCAACTTCTCTGATTTGGTCAAACCTATCACTGATCTCAGATCCCGAAAAGATGGTGATCCTCTATGATGGCCTCTGGCTGCGATTAAGGTGTTTGAGGCTTTGAAAAAAGCATTTGCGTCCGCTGGATGCGTCTGAGACAGGAGTAGGCACCCTTTTGTCTCAACATCCTAAACCTGAAGGGCTGCTACACCCGTATGGATTCTTCTCTAAGAAACCTTCTCTGGCCGAATGCAACTACGAGATTGGTGATAGGGAACTTCTAGCTATAATTCTGGCACTCAAGGAATGGTGTCATCTCCTCATGGGGACCACAAAACCATTTTTGATTCTAACGGATCACAAGAATTTGACCTACCTCTCAGAGGCCAAAAGATTGAGCAAGCTTGATGGGCCTTATTCCTTTCCAGGTCGAATTTTCTGGTATCTTATCTCCCAGGCTCGAAAAACGTATGTGCAGATTCTTTATCTCGACAATTCACTTCCTCTTCCAGAAAAAAGTGCCTCCTACACAGATTATTCCTCTCAATTGCATCCTGGAAAGCATCCGTACCAGTCTCACCTCCCCATTAGGGGAGAAAATCCTGGCTGCACCAAATTAGGCTCCATTGTGCAAACCGCAAACCGCCTGGCAAGTGCTATGTACCTGTTCTCCTCCGACATTCCTTTTTGCGCACTTACCATTGTTCTAAGGCCGCGGGTCACCCTGGTAAAAAGCAAATGATTTGGGGTATGACTCGTCAATTCTGGCGGCCCAAAATCCGTAATGATATTAAGGAATTTGTTGCCTCCTGCCAGACCTGTGCTCAAATGAAAAATACGAGGCATCTTCCTGTGGGTATACTGCAACCTATCCCCTATATGGTGAAAGACCCTGGACACACATTTCCATGTGGAAGCTCCTCCCTCACAGAACAATACTGTCTTTCTCCAAGATGTGCCACTGTATCCCACTTAAGAAACTCCAGTCTGTGCAAAAAAATCTACAAGGGAGATTTTTAAGATACACAGAATACCTAAAGAAATAGTCTCGGATAGAGAGAATCAGTTTGTGTTTCAGTTTTGGCATGCCTTTCGTCTCCAGTTGGGGATGCGCCTTTCCTTTTCCTCAGCTTACCACCCACAATCTAATGGAGCCGCAGAAAGCTTGGATCAGGGCCTGGATCAGTACCTTCGTTGTTATGTTTTGGATCTGGTCTGACCTGTTGCCTTGGGCTGATTTTGCACATAATAGCCATGTATCCACTGCCTCTGGTCTCTCACCTTTCCTGGTGAACTACGGGATGCAACCTGCCATGCTACCCGATAGTTTCATATCCCAGATCATTCCTGCTCTTGAGGACCGTCTATGCGAACTCCATTCCATGTGGCCATGGGTCAAGGATTCACTCTGGTTATCGGCTCAATTGTTTTTCATGGAAAAATACCAGCATTTTAAATATTTTGGGGTGTCTAGTTTCCAAATTTATATGGTTTGGTGGAGTAAATTGCATTCGTCAGCTTCAAAGATGTCCCAAATAGCATATGGGGACAGAATGACCAGATCTGAAAAAAATGTTTTTTTTGTGTTATTGCAGCCACAAAGGGTTTTGAGCATGGGCTGTCACAACATCTCAATTGGATGCAAGTAAGGCCACTCAAAAATCTTAATTTTTTTAGCTATTTAGAGGTTTGACAGAGCCAGGCTAGCTGGCTCATAGGTCATATGAAGTTTAGCCGGGTCACGGAGCACTTTTGTGTCCGGTTCTGTATACCGTGACCCGGTAATGTTTTATGTTGTGTTTATTGTGTACCGGCCCAGAGACTGAATGTGGATTCAGCTCCAGCCTTCAAAGAGACGATCCTATAATCTGGCTGGGGCTCTTAATCAGCCAACACAGCCCTGTCTGCCCAGACGGCCCCCGCACTACAGGGGGGATAACACAGGTGGGGGAACCCATTGTATCCCTTAATCCCCTCACCTGATACATCCCCTGTATACTGATGGGATTTGTGATGGGATGTGGCTGATGGGATTGGGGGTTGGGTTCGGTACACATTGCATTGAGATTGTATATAAGTTCTGTGTGTTTGTAAATAAAGAGTTCTTCTTGGTTTACTGTGAATGGTGGTCTGGCTGATCCGTGGATAGCTGAGTGCTATCCGTATGAGGGACTGACTGGTGATTCCTCAGCCCTCACACAGGGGTACCCAGCCTTGGGTACGGTGACCCTGTAACAGAGGTAGACTTGCTTGTGTGCTTCGGATCATTGTCCTACCGCATAACCCAATGGCATGTTACAAACTGATGGCCAGACATTCTCCTTCAGGATTTTCTGGTAGAAATATTTTGAGAGTGTCAACAAGATGTTTTTTTTTGGCAAATGTGAGAAGAGGCATTTTGTTCTTTTTGTTCAGCAGTGATTTTTGCCTTCCAATTCTTCAATAGATGCCATTTTTAACAGTTACTTTCTGTTGTGGAATCTTGAACACTGATCTTAACTGAGGTAAGTGAAACCTGCAGTTCTTTACACGTTGTGACTTCCTTGATGAGTTGTCAATACATTGGCTTTCACCGTGGTTCACTGACATCCCAACTCTCCAAAAAGTTCTGGGAGTCTCTCTCATTTTAATAGAAGCTCCTTAATGCCCGCAAACTGCAACAGACATCCTGGAAATAGAGCGAGGGAGAGTACATTATGATAATTGAACTCTCTCCCGCAATCGCTCTCAATAAAATCTGTGCTTAGGCGTGCCTGTGTTCTGTGTTTGGTAGGCAGAAAACTGATAGGTTAGTTAGCACAAGAGAGGCCAATTAGGATGCGCTCTGTGTCCCATCCTCTCCTGTTATCTCCAAAGTCCGTCTACCACAGAGGATGACCAGGACACAGGTACTGGGGGCCGGAGTGATGCCATCTCCCTGAAATTAATGTTTTTAGGTTGGGATGTCTGCAAACCTTTCCAAAGTGATTGATGTCAATTACTTTGCTTCTCATTTGAATTTCTTTAGATCGTGGTATTATGTGCTGCTTTTTGAGGCATTTTAGCCTACTTCACTTTGCAAAACAGTAATCATAGCAGTAATCATGTCTGTGTTTGTCTAGTGAAACTCAACCCAATAATCAATTCAATTTGGTTAATTGGTTGATTTAGTAACTAAAGGGGCAATTATTTTTTCACACAGGGTCTGTAAGGGTTGGATAACGTTTTCTTTCGATACATGAAATTGAAAAATTATGCATTTTATGTTTACTTAAAATTAATTTGATGATAAAACACGGACGCGCAAACACACCAGGACAGGCTCTGCCACATGGACACGCAAACACACACACCAGAACAGGCTCTGGCACACAGATGCCCAAACACACACACTCACTAGGACACATTCTGCCACACCATGATCAAACACGGACGCGCAAACACACCAGGACAGGCTCTGCCACATGGACACGCAAACACACACAACAGGACAGGTACTGCCACCCCCCTTTAGTATCATGTCAGCCCTGGCACCCAGATTGCATCCACAAGACCCGTCCAAGCATAGGACTTGCCATCTTTGCCCCCCCAAAAGCCTGCCTGTGGCATCCTAGCCTCTCTGTACCATGCTAACCCCAACTCCATGCTATCATACACATATTCATTCATTTATTCATTTACAAACATTCATTCACTCATTTATATATTCATTTATTCATTCATTCATTCACAGATACTCATTCACTCCCTAAATCACATATATTTGTTCTTATATTTGCATTATATTCCTTTACTGTCACCTTAGCAGCAAGGATGAAAATCACAACCAATCAATAAGAAGATTAACATAATATAGTAGGAAGGAGTCCCTCCCTTCTCCCCTTTCTGTTGCACGCGAACAAGAAGAAATAGGAAACTTGACCCGTAGACCGGATCTCAAACAGAGTATGGCACTGGAACTGAAGAAACGGATCCTAAAATGAATTACACTGAAAGAAAAGAGAGACACATAACAGCAAAGTGCAAGCAAGCGGAAAATAAGCTAATCTGAGTAACAATAAATACATTTGAATACAAAATTTCAACAATCAAATACATATAAATGAAAAGATAATAATACTATATAAACATTGGGAAGGGAGGGAGGGAAATATTTGCCTTCTGTCTTTATTAAAATTCCAACTATTCAACATCAAAACTAGAATAATTGATACATTTTAAGGCAAGACAGGATGCTTCATATTTGCAATTTTAACGATTAGCCAATAAAGGTAAAACCGCTGAAGATAACAGACGGAAATAAAATGCACAAAAGGTGGAAGCTCTAGACCAATCAGCTGCTTTGAGAATATCGGAAAGGGAACCGCCTGCAGAAATTGAAGCTGCCGCCCCTCGGACAGAATGTGCCCCGAAGTGATGTCAATACCCGCCCAGGTAAGTAGCCATCAGAACCATCAAGCTAGTGTAGGAGAAGACACAGGATGAAAAGGCTTAGCGTAGGATCGACAGCTGAGACGCATAGTAGTGAAAGATATAAATGTACAAAAACACCTAGCGATACAAAGCTTAGGGTCGCTAGTAAGGTTAAGGATAAGATATGGAACCAGAAAAAGTTTTAGTCCGTTTCTGAATCGTGAAAACTACGCCTTCTGGGGAGAAGAAAAAAGCACAGACTTCAAGGGCTCTAAAGTCAGAAACTCTACGAAAAGAATGTAAACAAATAAGTAATGTATGTTTAGCCGACAATTGACGAAGAGACAAGAAAACGCTATCTGGCCAATTCCGAATAAAATTGAGAATCACTGCTACATCCCAAAGAGAGTCATAACGCAGACCCGGTGGTCTACGCAAACAGATGCCCCAGAGCAAACGGCAAACTAAAGGATCCTTGCCAATAGGACCATCCTTGGATCCAACATGACCGCTGGAAAAAGCTGAGTGAAAAACATTAATGGAACGGTATGATTTCCCAGACGAAAACAGCTCTGCCAAAATATTTAAGAGGAAAGTTATAAGAGATGAATGGGGATCCACCTGTTGTCCCATACACCACGCAGACCATTTCCATGCTGCCTAATAAGATTTCTTGGGTACCTGAAGCCCATGAATCTCTGAGCAAATCCCTAGCGTCCTGCGATATGTCAAGGACAGAGAAAGATCGCCCGGAAAATCATCCAGGAAACTAAAGAGAGATGGCCATCTAGGATGAGAGGATGGAAATGACCCTCTGGGTCTAGAAGAAGAGATGGGAACATCAGTAGTGCCAGTGGATCTTGAAAGGAAAGCTCCAGAAGGGCTGGAGACCATGGTTAAGAGGGCCATAAAGGGGGTAACCAGTAGCAAAGTCCTTTGAGCATGGAGAAGATGGTGAATGACCCAGGGAATAAGAGTGAAAGGCAGGAAGCCATGTTTGTAGAAAAGCATCTGTTGCTAGAGTTTCTGGGTCCAGTAACCAACTGAAAAATTGTGGAACCTGATTGTAAAGGATGCAAAGAGGTCTAGACTTAATGGGCCCCTGCCATGGTTGAGGTCACGGAAAACTTCCTTGTGTAACATCCAATCGCTGGCATCCCTCTAATGTATGGAGAACCAATCTGCTCTCTGATTTTCCACTCTGGGAAGGGATTCCGCAAGTAGAGTAATGTTGCGTTTGAAACAAAACCGGTAAGTCTGTTTTGTCAATTCCGTCAAATGTTTGGACTTGGTCCTACCCAAGTGGTTGATGTAACGAACTGCTGAAAAGTTGTCCATTCATAACAGGAGACAACAATCTGAATGATCGTTTGCAAGACTGTGAATCGCGAATGAGCCTGCAATGAGTTCCAGACAATGGATATGTAAATTGTATTCTTCTGGAGACTAATGACCTCCGTAGGCTTCCTTGAGAGATGACGCTCCCCATCCGAGCATGCTTGCATAGGATTCTGTTCCAAGCTTGCATGTGGAGGAGAAACCATTGCAACTCTTGCCTCACCTCTTCTGTGAGTTGGGCTGGCTGATCGTAAGAGGGACTCTGTCTTAGATGGGTTGCCGTGAGTCTTTGAATAGCATGATAATACAGGGGTTCTGGAAAGATCGTGTTATGGTCTAGCTGCTTTTCTGCTGCATTGCTGGAGGCTATACAGCTTGGCTGGGTTGCCATGGCTACACTCCTGTCACTCCTGTGACTCAGCCCATTGTCCAGCCCACAGCCAGCCCCTTTTGGCTATTTAAGCAGCTAAACCTCACTTCCTCCTTGCCCTTGTGTTGTTTCTGGCTGCAAGTGCTATTGCTGTGTTCCTGAATTCCTGTGTATGACCTGGCTTTTTCTGATGTCCCTCCTGGCTCCTGATTCCTGGCTTGTTCCTGACTTCGCTGATCTCTGTATTCCTGACCCCGGCTTGTCTGAGTACCCGTCTTGGTTCCTGACCCCGGCTTGTCTTTTGGTATATGCTTTTGGATCACGATTTGGCTTTGTTCACTATTGTCATTACAATAAAGGTGATTGCATTTTACGTTTTGTGTCCGTCTGGTTCCTGGTCCCTAACATTACACAAGGGCCATGAACCCAGAAGGGGCAGGCAATCCACCAAATGTTTTTACCAGGCTGGACCAGGTAGACCAACGCATGGACCAATTTGCGTTAGCTCTCCAGACCTTGTTGCTCCGTACTGCACATCTGGTTCTGCCAGCTCAGGTCCCCACGGCACAGGCTGCCTCTATACCTGCTGCTGCTTCCGCTCCGTCTGCCACTGGTGATTTTAATACTGCCAGAGGCTTGACAGGGTCTGCCCCGCTTCCAGAGCGTTATGGGGGCGACCCTAATTTGTGCAGAGGTTTCCTGAACCAGGTCAGTATTTATCTGGAGATGGTACCTCAGGCCTTTCCGTCTGACAGGAGTAAGGTGGGCCTCGTGATTTCTTTACTCTCAGACAGGGCCTTGGCATGGGCAAATCCCCTTTGGGAGACACAGAAACCTTTAATACACAATTACCCTGAGTTTGTTGCGTCTCTAAAACGGGTATTTGATGTACCGGCACGCTCTGCCTCGGCTGCCAAACGATTAATGTCCATTCGGCAGGGTACAAGGACGGTTTCGGACTATGCTTTTTATTGACAGCACCTTTGCTCAGAAGCACTCTATTCCGTTGCAGCTTCGGACTGCTCCACTTGCCATTGAGGCGATCGATGGCAGACCGTTACAGCCCCCGCAGGTCACCCATGAAACCGCTCCTTTGTCTATGGCTGTTGGGGCTCTCCATCATGAAATTATTCAACTCCAGGTGATACACTCTCCTCATTATCCTGTGGTTTTAGGATATCCATGGTTGCGCAAACATAATCCCGTGTTTGATTGGGTAAGGGCCGAAGTCTTGGCATGGTCTCCTAATTGTTCCGAAACATGCCTAGGGAGAGTGGTGAAGGTGCTAACCACTTCTCCGGTCTCTTCCTTGCCTGAGGAGTATCAAGAGTTTCGTGATGTATTCGATAAGGGCCGGGCTGGTGAGCTCCCACCTCACCGCCCGTACGATTGCGCCATTGAGCTGCAACCTGGTGCCATACCCCCTCGAGGTCGAGTCTACCCATTATCTGTCGCAGAGAATAAGGCCATGGAGGAGTATGTTGCGGATGCGCTGTCCCGGGGGTTCATCCGTAAATCCTCTTCCCCTGCTGGGGCCGGATTCTTTTTTGTGAAAAAGAAGAGCGGCGAACTGAGACCCTGTATAGATTACAGGGGCTCAACCGTATCACGGTTAAAAATGCCAACCCGATTCCACTCATTACCGAGTTATTCGATCGCTTAAAAGGGTCCAAGGTATTTACAAAGCTCGACCTGCGAGGGGCGTATAACTTAGTAAGGATAAAGGAGGGCCACGAATGGAAAACCGCGTTTAACACCAGGAGCGGTCATTATGAATACCTAGTTATGCCCTTCGGTCTCTGCAATGCCCCTGCTGTTTTCCAGGAATTTATAAATGATGTCCTAAGGGACATGCTCCAACAATGTGTGGTGGTATACCTAGATGATATTTTGATCCATTCCACCTCCATAGAAAGCCACCACACTGATGTAGCCCGAGTCCTACAGAGGTTACGAGAGAATAATCTCTTTTGCAAATTGGAGAAGTGCGAGTTCCACCGCAAGCAGGTCACCTTTCTGGGGTACGTAATTTCAGAGGTCGGTTTCGCTATGGATCCTGAAAAACTCTCGTCTGTTCTCGAGTGGCCACGACCTGTAGGTCTCCGCTCCCTTCAACGGTTCCTCGGCTTCGCTAACTATTATAGGAAATTCATTCAGAATTTTTCCTCTATTGTTAAGCCTCTTACGGACATGACCAAAAAAGATGGCAATGCCTCTCTTTGGTCCCCAGGGGCCATCAAAGCTTTTCAGTCATTGAAGGCCGCTTTTGCCGCAGCTCCTGTTTTGGTACACCCGAAACCCGAACTTCCATTCGTACTTGAGGTCGATGCGTCTGAGACAGGGGTAGGCGCCCTCCTGTCTCAACGTCCTACTCCTGAGAGCCAGTTGCACCCATGTGGGTACTTCTCCAAGAAGCTAGGTGCTGCGGAATGCAACTATGAAATTGGTGACCGTGAGTTGCTTGCGATAATACTGGCTCTCAAAGAATGGAGGCATTTGCTTGAGGGAACTTCCGTACCAATCTTAATTCTCACGGATCATAAAAATCTCACCTACCTGTCCGAGGCTAAACGCTTAACTCCGAGGCAGGCCCGTTGGGCATTATTTTTATCTCGTTTTAATTATGTGGTCTCGTACCTGCCGGGGACCAAAAATGTCCGGGCCGATGCTCTCTCTAGACAGTTCTCAAAAGCTAAAGAGGAGTGTCCTCCAAGTCCGATTATTCCCCCGGACCGAGTACTGGCTACCATACGTACCAGCATAACATCTCCCCTCGGGGACAGAATACGGGCCGCTCAGGTAGATGCACCTGCTGAAACCCCCTCAGGGCGATGTTTTGTACCCGTCAACCTGCGTACCAAGTTACTTTCCACCTATCATAATCCTAAATCAGCAGGGCATCCCGGGAGGAACCAACTTCTCTGGTCGGTTTCCCGTCTCTTCTGGTGGCCAGGAATTAACAAAGATATTGTTGCCTTCGTAGCAGCCTGTCCAGTCTGCGCGCAGACTAAATCACCCCGTCACCTTCCAGTGGGCCTTCTCCAACCCATACCTACTGGTGAGAGGCCATGGTCTCACCTTGCCATGGATTTCATAGTCGACCTTCCGCTGTCTAATGGTAACACAGTTATCCTCATGGTTGTTGACCGGTTTTCTAAAATGATACACTGTATACCATTCAAAAAGCTCCCTTCCGCTAAGGAGTTGGCTACAGTTTTTATCAAGGAGATCTATCGGCTACATGGGGTTCCCAAAGTCATACTTTCTGACCGGGGTAGCCAGTTCGTCTCGAGATTTTGGAAGGCCTTCTGTGCGCAACTGGGTATCCAACTCTCCTTCTCCTCGGCCTACCACCCACAATCTAATGGGGCTGCGGAAAGGGCCAATCAGGGCTTGGAGCAATTCCTGCGGTGCTATATCTCGGACCACCAAAATAACTGGTCGGATCTGCTACCCTGGGCGGAATTTGCTCATAATAGTGCTGTCTCGGCCTCTACCCGGTTCTCCCCTTTCATGGTAAATTATGGGTATGAGCCCTCCATGATTCCTGATAATTTCACTTCCCAGGGGATTCCGGCACTGGAGGATCATCTCCAGCAGATCCGTTCCACACTTCAACGCTCACAACAGTGTCAGGAGCTCCAGGCTAATCGTAAACGCCTACCCGCGCCTTCCTATCAGGTCGGGGAGAGGGTCTGGTTATCCTCCAGAAATCTCCACCTCCGGGTACCCTCCCAGAAACTGGCTCCCCGGTATGTGGGGCCTTTCCGTATCCTTCGACGGGTAAACCCTGTGGCCTATGCCCTGGATCTTCCTTCTAACATGCACATCCACAATGTGTTCCATGTCTCACTGTTGAAACCTCTGGTCTGTAATCGTTTTACTACAGTCACTCCTCGCCCCCGTTCGGTGACTGTAGACAACCATGAGGAGTTTGAGCTCCGCTCCATAGTCGACTCTCGTTGGTTCCGTGGGAAGCTCCAGTATTTGGTCCATTGGAAGGGGTACAGTCCCGAGGAGAGATCTTGGGTTTCAGCCTCAGATGTCCATGCTCCCGCTCTCCTTCGTGCCTTTCACTCGCGTTTTCCCCTCAAACCTGGGCCTGCTCCGCGGGGAGGGGGTCGTTGAGGAGGAGGTACTGTTATGGTCTAGCTGCTTTTCTGCTGCATTGCTGGAGGCTATACAGCTTGGCTGGGTTGCCATGGCTACACTCCTGTCACTCCTGTGACTCAGCCCATTGTCCAGCCCACAGCCAGCCCCTTTTGGCTATTTAAGCAGCTAAACCTCACTTCCTCCTTGCCCTTGTGTTGTTTCTGGCTGCAAGTGCTATTGCTGTGTTCCTGAATTCCTGTGTATGACCTGGCTTTCTCTGACGTCCCTCCTGGCTCCTGATTCCTGGCTTGTTCCTGACTTCGCTGATCTCTGTATTCCTGACCCCGGCTTGTCTGAGTACCCGTCTTGGTTCCTGACCCCGGCTTGTCTTTTGGTATATGCTTTTGGATCACGATTTGGCTTTGTTCACTATTGTCATTACAATAAAGGTGATTGCATTTTACGTTTTGTGTCCGTCTGGTTCCTGGTCCCTAACAGATCGCCTGTATGGAAGAAGAGAGAAGACCCACAATTCGAAAGAGTCTCTTTAGAGGGCAAAATTTAATGTGCAGCAAAGCTGCAACCCTAGGAATCAAATCTTCTGAGTTGGAGTTAATTCGGATTTTGGAACATTGATCAAGAAGCAGAGCTGGTGTAATGTTTCCACTATGAGGGAAGTCTGGGTCTGAAGGGTATCCCTGTCCTGCGAGAAAAGAAGGATGTTGTCGAGATAAATGATTGATCTGACACCCCTGGATCTAACAAAAGCCACTACTGACTTGAGCAGCTTGGTAAAGCACCAAGGGGCGGAACGGAGGCCGAAGGGGAGGCATTTGAATTGCCATGGTTGACAACCCCATATGAACTAAAGAAAACGACGGTGGTCTGGATGGGCGGGGACAGCTAGATAAGCATCCTTGAGATCTAGCCATGTGAACCAATCTCCGCGCTTCATGAGATCCCGTAAAAGATGGATGCCTTCCAGCTTGAAATATTCATATGTTACGAATGCGTTGAGAGCACAAAGGTTGATAACTGGACACAAATCTCCCGTTTTTTTGCTTGGAGGGAAATATGGAGCTGATGAAAATTGGGGAACTGTGAACTCTCTCTATTGCTCCTTTCTTTGCCATAAAGAAGTCAACTCCTTGTCTATGAGTTCTTGATCCACAGCTGTCCTGTAAACTTGAGGGGGAAACCGAGCCTGATGAGGGGTAAAAAAGAAGTCGATGAGATAACCCTGGACCGTTTGGAGGATCCAAGAATCGGACGTAATTTTTTCCCAAGCTTGGAAAAAAAGGGATATCCGGCCCACCAGAGGAGGAAGGGACCTGGCCCCTCGGTCTTATAGCCCTGGCAGAAAAACAGGTCTTCGCCTTTGTCCACGAAGTCATCACGGAAACATGGGGGTTTGGTTCCTTGACAAAGGAATCTCCGAAGAGAAGGCCATTAGCCGTCATGCACAGCTCCTTAGAGTCCAATTCCACAAGCCTAGGATACATTCTGCACGGCGGCCGCTTTAATTTCATTAGGTGCTGGTGGAGTGACTGCCGCACGGCGGCCGCTTTCAATGTCACTCGCAGCCGCTTTGATGGCGCAATAGGCCAGTTGACTAGACTTTCCCCCCAGACCTTAGGCTGCCAGCCCTCTCCTGCCCTTAGTGCAGGTCATACAAACTCTATAAATTCTAAGAAGTACACTCTAAATTCCCTAGATAGGGAGGGAGAGGGGGTAGATAGGGAGAAGGGAGGGTGGCAAGAATATTAAAATAAAGAGTCGGAATGAGAGAGAGAATGAATGGATTAATTTGTGGATGCATTAATGAATATGTGTAAATAATTTGTGTGAAAGAATAAATGATTGAATGAAAGTGAATTAGTGAGTGACTGTAATAGTGTTTGTGTGGATCATAGGTGTATTATTGATTTGTCAAAAAAGCAAAGATGTATAAGCAGGGTGTTTAAGCACTGGGGACAAAGATGGCACAGGTAGTGTGTTTATGGGACAAACATGGCATACGTTCAGCTGTTTGGGGACAATGTTGACTCATGCTGGGCTGTTTGGCGACAAAGATGGCAAGTCCTATGTATGTGTAATTTAGGTGCTGGTCAGGTTCTATGTGGGCAATGTGGACGCCAGGGTTGGCTTTGGGGTGTGCGACCAGTGAGCTATGCCTGTAATTTAGGGGGGTTTATACCTTTTAATGCAGAGTTTATATGTAATTTCCAATTGATATATACCTGCAAAGCTGGGTTTTGTGTTATTCTGCTGATCTGTATCGGCTATGTTTCCATACATTATTCATGTTTGCCTGCAAATATAGGATTTGTATGTCTAATTCAGTTGATCAATACCTGGAGTGCTGTTTCCATGTGTTGTTTATTTGATCTATACCTTCAGTGCTGAGTGTACATGTGATTTTTTAAATCTTATTCTGTTGCATGTGCGGTTTCCATGTGTTGTTTATTTGATCTATACCTGAACTACAGGGTGTAAGTAAAAGAGCGGTATGGTTTAGTGAATAAGGGGACAAAGGGACTCTGGGCATGATTACAGGGGAGAGGACCTCTCGGTGCAGGACTGACTCTCACAATCTTCCCCTGATCTGCGGTCAGTGTGGCAAATATTTTTTTTGGTGTGGTAGCGGAGGGAGTGATTGCATGCAAGGGAGCGTTGGGTAGGGTCCAATTTCTTCACTATAAAATATATTGGCAACAGGGTCTAATATTTTTATATATTGGCTGCAGGGGCTAATATTTGAATATATTGGCTGCAGGGACTAATAATATATATCGGCAGTAGGGGCTAATATTAATATATATCGACAGCAGGATATAATTTTTATGTATATCGGCAGCAGGGTATAATATAAGTATATATCCGCAGCATGGGCTAATATCAATATATATCCGCAGCAGGGGTTTTTTTTTTTTATTCCTTTATTTTTAAGACAACGAAGAAAAAAACAAATAAAAATATAACGAATATAGCAAAAAAATTACAATACAACGCCCACCCCCTCAAGGCAAAAAAAAAAAAAAATTATCTTACCACAAAAACCAAGTGAGTTGGAACTCTTTCTTTTTCTTTCTCGACTCCAGACTTCTATATCTTTCATATTTTATAATTCGATCAATCAAATTTAACCACTGGGCTAGGACAGGGGCTTTTTTATCAAACCATTTCCTCAAAATCAGTAATCTCCCCAAAAAAAAGATCTTTCTAAAGAGTTTGTTTAGTCTACCGAACTGTTCCACGTCTCCTAGAATCACAACCTTTGGGTCCATTACACCATTACATCTAAATTTCGTTTTAACAAAAATAAATATGTCATCCCAATATTTTTTTATCCTAGCACACTCCCACCAAAGATGTATTAGGCCCACATCGGAAGCACCGCATCTGGGACAATCTGCATTTTCTCTATAATTCATTTTCCATAACTGGAGTGGGGAGTAGTAAAGCCGATAAATAATTTTAAGTTGTGTAAATTGATATTGTTTATTTGTAGTGCAACACCCTGTGTTATTTAGAATACGGTTCCAAGAGGCCTCATCAATAGGACCAATCTCCTCTTCCCATTTCCTCTTGATGTTGCCGCGGAACCCTATTTCCATTTCTCTAAGAAATATTTTATAAATAAAACTAAGTGCCTTTTTCCTTTTAACGCTTTTTTGCAAAAATTCAAACAAATCGTGTGTCTTTACATCAAAAATTTTCTTATTTTCCGTGGAGTTATATGCGTGTACTAATTGGTTATACCAAAGTTTGTGTCTATTATCCAAATCGAATTCAAATTTAAGAGTGTTAAAATCCTTAATCTGTCCCATAACAAACAACTGGTTAACAAAACAAATCCCTTTTTTCAACCAAAAATCACTTCCTAATCCCCTGTGAAATTCCTGGAATCTTAAATTATACCATAGTCGTGTATGGGGTAAACTCCCCTCAATTTTACAAATATATTTAATTTCATACCATATTTTCCTATATAGTTTCACCAAAGATAAATTGTCCAAATCCCCTTCCAGCCAAAAATCTGTCTCCAACATTTCAATGGGATTAGAGAACCCAGTAGATTTTAAAAAAAATTGTATAAGCGGTCCAGAGCCATTAACTCTCAAGTTCTGAGCTTTTGAAGCCAAAAAATATATTTTAAAATGAGGTAAAGCCCAACCGCCCTTGCCTTCAGGTGCCGTGAACTTAGCGTATTTCATACGGACTCGGCCTCTGCCCCACAGAAGTTTACTCAATGAGGCTTCTAAGCCTTTAAACCATTTATCTGGAATCCACACTGGTGAGGCAGAAAGGACAAACAGCACCTGGGGGAGAACAATCATTTTAATAAGACCGACCCTGTCTGCTAACGACAGTGGAAGTCTAGCCCAGATCGCTACTTTTTTTTTAATCTTAAGGGCTAATGGGATAAGATTTTGTTTCATAAACAATTCAATTTTACTCGAGATTTTAATCCCTAAATAATCCATAGGATCACCTTGTCTCAAAATCCTAACACCCTCAACCGTGGGAATTTTTGCGGGGTTCAATGGGAGAAGTATTGATTTATCCCAGTTGATCTTGAGGCCTGACAATCTGCCAAATCTTTCTACCATATTTATCACTATTGGGAGCATTTTTTCAGTGTCTTCCAAAAATAATAATAAATCATCTGCATACAATAAAACTTTATCTTCACAACCTTTAAGGCCAAATCCTCTTATTTCCTGGTTCATGCGAATACTCAGAGCCAGTGGTTCAATATATAATATAAATAAAAGGGGAGAAAGTGGACAACCTTGCCGAGTTCCTCGACTTAGCAGGAAAGCATCCGAAAGGATACCATTTAGATTAATCCTTGCTACTGGGGAACTATACATAAGTTTAACCCAACTCAAAAAACCCTCCCCAAAGCCAAAAGCTTCTAATGTATGCCACAAAAAACCCCACTCCACTCTGTCGAACGCCTTCATAGCGTCCAAAGACAGGATGGAGTGGGAAGCATTCCCACCCAGCTGAAGATTGGCAAACGCTCTTTCCAAATTAGAATGCAAAAGTCTTCCTGGTACAAAGCCTACCTGATCCTCTCCAATCAGATCAGTAACACAATTTGCCAGTCTAATAGCCAATACTTTAGCGAGGATTTTCACATCTGCGTTAAGCAAGGAGATTGGCCTGTATGATTCTACTTTGACTGGATTTTTATCCTTTTTAAGAATAAGAATAATTGTTGCTTCAAGCATAGAACTTGGTAACTGTTTTCTATTCAAACTTTCCGAAAACACAGAAGATAACATAGGTAGGAGGGCTTCAGCGTATTCCTGATAGACCCCAAAAGGGAGTCCATCTCCCCCTGGAGCAGATGAGGATGTGCAAGAAAAAAGGGCTATTTTCATCTCCTCCACTGAAATTTCCTTTCCCAATGCCATCCTCTGTTCTTCCGAGATCCTAGGCAATGTACAATTCCTTAAATATTCCACTATGTCCCCTTGACTTATTACTGGGGCTGCTTGATATAATTGAGAAAAAAACTTAACAACTGCAGCCTGTACTTTACTAGGTTCATTAACTACCCTACCATCTTTGTCTTCAATTGCCAAAATCTCATTTTTATCTTGCTGAGCTTTAACCAAATTCGCCAGTAATTTCCCCGGCCGACCTCCTTCTACAAAATTCTTTTGGCCTCTAAAAAATAACTTATGTTGTGCTTTTTCTGTTACCAACGCTGCCCAATTATCCTGTGCTTCCTTCATACATTTATAATTTTCCCCTGAAGGATCCTTTGCGAAGTTTAGTTCACTACTAAGAGCTTTGTCTCTCAGAACTTCTTCTTTTTGTAGGAAGCTTCGTTTTTTTATAATCAGCTCTCTAAGGAGCAAACCTCGTAAAAATGCCTTTAATGTGTCCCAAACAACGGACAAAGTAGCAGATGATTTATTAAACTCCCAAAACTCCCTCAATTTATGTATATTAATTTCTTTGGATTCAAATAAAGTCAGCCAATGGGGATTAAACCTAAAAAATTTCCCTTCATTTTTTCTCCCGTCACCAAAAGACAAATCCACTACCAGTGGTACGTGGTCTGAAATTGACCTAGCCTCATAAACAATTTTATGAATACACCTGATCCCCGAATCATTGCAAATTACTAAGTCAATCCTAGATGCAGTTTGATACGTGGTGGAATAGCATGAAAATCTTTGTAAATCAGGATTCATTAACCGCCATGGATCGTTCCAACCAAATTCTTCGATTATTCTTGACAGTGGTGTCTGATTAATTACATTAAGATGACATTTTTTAGCCATCCGCACCACATCTTTCTCGGGGTCTAATATACAATTAAAATCCCCAAACAGAAACAATGGGAGATGTTCATTACCTCGGATGAAAGATAGTAAATTATTTATTGGCTGAGGGGAAAAAGGAGGAGGAACGTAAAAAAAAGCCAAAATCATCTCCCGCTTATAAATTGTTAGGTGTACAAAAATAAATCTACCCCTCTCATCAATCTTCTTATTCAAGATCACTAACGGAATCTTTCGGTGGAAAAAAAGTGAGACACCTGCCGAGTAATTTGAAAAGGAGGAATGTAGTTCGACCTGGGCCCAGCTTCTCATTAATCTTTTTTGCGTCTCTCTTACTGTATGTGTTTCAGCTAAACAAACTATAGCCGGGAGATGTTTCTGAACCTGATCAAATATAGCAACTCTCTTACGACGATCTCCAGTTCCCCTCACATTCCAAAATAGAACTTTAACTTTCATTTAAAAATAAAAAAATAAATAAAAAAAAAAAAAATAAAAAAAAAAAAAAAAAAAAAAAAAGGGAAACCCAAACAGACCATTGCCCTAACGCCCCCTCTTGTGATGCGTGATGGAACATTTTCCACACGTATCTCTTAACATCGTCATAATAACCCCTTTACCAAACCTCCCCCTCAAAGATCAAAACTTTAAACAATACAAATTAAAGCCCCTCTCCATCAAGCCACTTAGACACTTCCTGGGGACTGAAAAAAAATAAAGTATCTGACTTATATTGCACTCGAAGTTTTGTAGGAAACATCAAAGAATAGCGAATATTGGTAAGTCTAAGCCGTTTTTTAATTTCAGCAAAGGCCGCCCTTTGTATTTGGGTCGCCCTAGAGAAATCTGGGTACATGGCGATCTTTGCCGAATTAAATAAAATTGTACCCATTTCCCTGGCCCGTCTCAAAATTACATCGCGGTCAAAAGAATTTAAAAGTCTGATTATCATAGTCCTTGGTGGAGCCCCCGGTGGAGGGATTTTTGCCGAAACCCTATGGGCTTTTTCCACACAGAATAGAGAAGAGAGTACTTGTGGCCCAACAGTCTCAATAATCCATTTCTGGCAGAAGATCTTTGGGTCTAGTCCCTCCACTCCTTCTGGTAACCCCAAAATACGAATGTTGTTCCTTCTAGATCTATCCTCCATCTCAGACATTTTATCTTTCAAATTCTTCATATCAGTGTTTAAAGAAGTTGTATTGTTTTTTATCTCAGCGATTTCTTTATCTAAAGAGGGGATGCTTATTTCAAGCTTGAGCAATCTATCTCGTATTTTATTTAGGTCGTCTCTAATAAAGGATACTTCAGCCGACAAACTTTCCATTTTCAGATTTAACTGGATTAGGGATTGATTAGAATTCTGTACTTCTTTGAGAATAATGCTAATGAGCTCTGGATCGTTTAAACGCCCATGTGCCTCACCCAACTCCACTATTTTTTGTGGGGATACGGATCTCGAGCCCTCCATATCGTCTCTTCCTTCCGGTGGTGACACAGTTTTAGCCGAACGGCTTTTCGTTGTAACAGGAGACATTCTCAAAAGTTTATCAATTTTACCTGACGCAATATTTCCTTTAGGAGAACTAATGCCTGCGGACTTCCGATTTGGGTTTTTCGGAGGCATTCTTTTCCTCTATCCGCTGTCCCGTTGTAAGTATTATTATAGGCCAAAGAGAAAGGGACCAAATACGTAGCAGAAACTTCTGTTAAAAAAGTTCAGTCCTCTACAGGTCACTCAATCAGAGATTACAAATAATTCCTTGAGTCTATTAACTTATAATGTTGACATAACTTCCTTCGACCATTCACACTCCGGTTGCTGTTCCTTGAAGGTATACACCGCCAAAGTTCATCAGTTATCCATATTTTCTCTAAGCAAAATACAATAGTTGGCGTTAAATAATATTTGTTTGCGAGCGAGTATTTTAAATCAAGCTACCATGGTGGCGTAATACCCGCTGTTGAGATCCCATAGCACCATCAAATTGGTCTGATATAACGCTGTATCGTATCCCCAGGCTGGGCGACCAATAAAGCTTAATATTTAATATTTACTAATAGACTTGTGGAATTGATTTAGAGTTCTGTCCATATTTTCAAGAAACAGAGTGTGATAGTTGACAGTAAAAAATATTCATAAAGTGAGAGAAACTGGTCTCAGACTGATCTCAAACTGAAACTTTAGTAAATAATTTAGTAGATAATTCCTCCATTAAAGTCAATTGCAAAAGGCAAGACAGGCCAGCATATAATATTGAAGATATATTATTTTTGCAGGCAAATATTTTAAATCAAGCTGCCATGGTACCTGCTGTTAAGGACTCATGGTACCTTCAAATTGGTCTGGTGTAACGCCGTGTCAATCAGCCAGGCCGCCAAACGGGCACCTTTCGCCGTGTCCACACATCCAACAAACCGCACTGAAGCAGCAATATAATTATGTAGGCCGCACTATACCGCACTGGGCGCCAGACAATTGATGCTGAGTTGATGCTGAGGAGCCGTAGGCCGAGCCGGCATATCACACCGGCATGTCAAGGAGATCAGTGCGGCGTTTCAATGCCGTGTATCAGTGGCGTGTCGGCGTATCGGCGCGGCGTAGCAGGGTACCTCGCCGTATTATACCGGCTTGTTGTCCTGCCGCTCTACCACTCTGCCGCTCTGTATCGCCGATCAGATCGTCGGAAGGTCGGCTGGCAATCAACCGGCGGTCATCCGAGCAGCAGGGCATCCAGGCGTCCAGGCAGCTGATCTCTATCCCGGATGGTGGAGAGAGAGACAGAGAGAAAGGAAGGAGGGGGGAGGTGGAAGAGGAGCACGCAGGTACGCTCCCTACGTCCCTACGTTAATAAAGCAGTAGACTTACTTTAAGATGTGATTACAATATATGAAAGAGCGTCTTGCATGCATACAGTTGAAACTTCAAATCATTTGGTTCTTTCATCTTTGTCTAGAATATGTTTGATAAATGTCTACATTGGTCACTTTTATGTTTTGCTAAGCGAAAAGCCCTTTGATTTCCACATATAAGTCCCATGCATGGGTAGGTGATTACAGGCTGTGGCTGACATTTTGTTAAATGTCCTGGGAGCACTATATGCTATGTACATGTATATTACATTAGCCCACAGTAACCAACAATAAAAAACATACATTTCCAAATTGCAACAAAGAAAAAAAAAAGGTTTTTGACATGAATAAGTTAAACATGAAAATTAGCACACTGTTTGTCATTATATAGAGATAAGACACAATGTCCACTAGTGCATAGAAACATTTTCTGTTATATACGGATGAAAGAATATAATGCATATAAGACTGTATAGTAAAGTAATGGTGTGGGGGAAATACCATCTAAATGCTAAATAGTAGATACATATAATCTCACTGCTATACTGTGTGGGTCCCAGATTGAAATATGATGACAGAACATCCCGGGAGAATCTATGCATCAATTTATTGGTTGTAATCTCTCCTTGCTGTCTACAGAAATATAGGTTAGCATTGACACTTGGTTTTATTTGATTTTGCTTCAACCAACAGGTGGTTACCATTGTCAGTCATGTGATATTTTGGTTTCCTTTTCCTGCTCAATGCCACACTGTTACTGTTTTAAGGCAATAGTAATTAAGACCGGCTTGTCTACCATAGACTTTCATTAATCGGCGTGTCAGGCTGAGTGATTACCACTGAGGGAGTTTCTAGGTATGCCAGTGTTTATAACAAGGCCTTGTTATGATAAGGGGTTTGTCGAGTAGACTGGGCTAGAACAGATGTAATGACTAATTTACAGCTGGAAACATATCATTCAAAAAGGACTGTTTTAAAAAAGAAAATATATTTGAAAAAACATTTTTTTTATTTGATATTAGTAACATGGAGTGATTGGAGTTGCCCTTTAACCAGTGTGTCTTCTGTTATGTGCCAGTGCTTTATTGCTGTTGAAATACAGCCATGCAGTGTAATTGGTTCATCTCCACTTGACTGACATTTATGTACTTAATGTGGGCACTTTAACCCCTTCAGGCCCGGCGTTTCCAAACTGCGCCTTCCCTTGAAGACCGCAGTCTTTTTTTTAATATTTAAATTCCATGCTTGTGATTCGCTGCAAAGCAATCATGTGCACGGAATTGAGGGGGAGTGGCTGCTACGGATCGCTGGGGAGACCCAGTGGTCAGTAGTAGTTGCCCCTCGCGATCCCAGAGTTCATAGCGACGCTGGATCGCGCATCATCGATGATGTACCTGGTACGTCCCAGTCTGCCGGTGACCTTTGACACGGAAGTACCAGGTACGTCCTGGTAGTGAAGGGGTTAATAAATACATTAAAGTGTATAAATGTAACCCTTTAAAGACCTGAGCGATCTTTCATGCTTTTGCTATGCCTTTCCTTAACGGTTCTTTCCCTCTTTCTCATTAAGTGTACCCACACACATAATATATTTGTTTTTTGGGGATATGCAGTGCATAGTATACTAAACACGCCATGCACTGGGTTAAGACGCCCTGCAACATTTCTGTGTTAAGTAATCAGAAATAAGTATGTAATGTTTATCAATGATGCTTATTAAACCTTACAAGTAATCATTATATATTATATAATAAATTATATATATATATATATTTTATTTTTTATTTAAGATATTTATGTTTTCTTGAGATATAAAATGATCCACACTAACACGGGGAAAACATATTCTCAAATTCTCAGGCTCAAAGCACAATAACAATTGTGACAAAGTATCTTAGGCTTAAAAGACAAAGTTGGCGTACATATGTAAGTGACAGAGGTGATATTTTTCCTATTACAGGACAAAGACAGGAAACTAGTCCTATGTCCTTCACAAGCATCATTTATATTCTGCTCTAAATATCAGCTGAATGTATTCTTATGGTCAGATATTTTTATGTTAGGATTGCTAACTAGACAACGTACAGGCCAGAAACAACTGTCCAAATCAGCTTTTATAAAATCAAACTACTTATTCTGTATTTTCATTATTATTATTTTTAAGTTATGATTTTTTTCAACTGGTTAGAAATTACTGATTTATATATATAATTGGACATTAATTGATGTTATGTAACAGGTACAAGAATTTCAATACTGAATTTAGTAAATTAGATTTTTTTGGGGGGAATTGTAGGAATATTATTTTGAGTTGCATCTATCATTAGGGAAGTCTTAACAAGTGCAGATATGCATAGTTCAAGAAATCAGTCTTTTCATGGCTAGACGTCTCCTGGTGTTTGTCTATTGTTGGCAACAAGGATGTTCACATGTCATTACCATAACACTGGGCTTCATGAAAATCTCCCATTATTTTGACTTCATTAATGGACAGCCTTTTGACATAAGCAAAAACAGTTTTTCCTTTTACATCGTGCCTTGACTGGATGAAATGAACTATATCCTTGAGTCATTTAAGCAAACAATATGATGGACGTTACAAGTACTTTCTTGATTCATGGTTGATAAACTCCATCGCTTGTAATCACATTGCTTCTTCTCCAACATTTTGTAAAGCCATTTAGTACATATATTTGCTTCTTATAGTCAAGCTATGAGAGCCTTAAATTTGATATATGTATTGTACATGCAAATATATATGTATTTATCTATAACTCATCTTTGTATGTTTGTTTCCCGTTTTTAAATTGTAACCATAAAGGTATAATTACATAAAATTGTTATGTATTTCTGTAAATGTGTGTAAAAGTCATTAAGCATTTTTAATAGTGAAATTGTGATTACACAAGTAAAATGACTTAATTTAATGACATTAGTCACATTGCTCCTGTCTTTGTTACAAGGTTATTGAAACTGTTAGTACTTCATTATTTGGACGGTAACAAGGCACTTCTGATGCCTTGACATTTACATTGTCCAGTGGATTGATTTTCTACTCATTCCAGGTGCCAGATTTCGTAAGTCAAAAGAAATAGCAATAATGACAAATCAATTACACTGAAGCATGCAGCTGATCTTATCTTATTGTTTTTGAATGTGTCTTGATAGCTGCTACAAGGGAACATATCAAGACCCATCTATTTAAACTTATTTAAAGAAGTGTTTCATGAAACTAGAATATATTCAGAAGATGGCACAAAAGAGTAATAACAGACTTCACCAATATTATTTTGAATTAGTCGATTAGTCTTCTCCTATTGAGTTACTATGTTTTTTAATATAAATTTGATTGTCTAAATCAATACTGTTCAGCCGAGGGCAGCTGGGTGAATGCAGTACTCAAAGTTCAACATGTTGTGACAGCCTAAAAATCCATTACCATGCCTGGGAACTCTCCGGGTTTGACCCGAATCCTCCTTGACACGCCCCGCTCCCCATCCATTTTTCCTTTAAATGGGGGTGTTGATGCCCCCATTTAATTGGTTGATGCCAGAGGAGCACCCTGCAGGCGACCAATAGGCTCACTCTCATTGCCCCTTAACCCGATGCTGCATAGATAAGGTAGGCTAGATGGGGAAGGGACCAGGGAGATTAGTAGATGAAGACGAACACTAAGATTCTTCGTGTTGTGTGTCTTCATCTACGTTTTACCGCAGATATCTTTGCTTCTAAATAGCAAAAATGCACTCTTCGTGTTTGTTTTCATGTTCGCCCAAATAGTATATATGACGCAAGTTTAACATTAATGCTAATAACTGTATAAACCCAATCAAAACATTTTTGCCTACTATGTGACAGCTGCACTTTATTAAGCCAATCCTAGGTGTAAAATTATTCTCCATTAAAAAATAAATTGTACAGGAGAGTTCCCATCCTCTACAACTGGCATTGTCACCAGGTAGAGATGAAGAGCCTGCCTTCCATATGGCTGGTAACTGAAGTCATGACAATCTGAAAGGATAGACCTGTAACATGGTGGCTGCAAGCTCCTCTGCTTTCAACCTGGGTGAGATCTGATGTTTTAAATTTATTTAGAAAACATTGCTACTAAAGGTGATTACTCCCCTGGAGTTGTGTACAGGGTGGAATGATGCTGGTCATTACAATACTGACTGTCTTGACAGTTTGGAAAAATTGTTGGTTACTTTTTCATTCTCACTGTTTGCATGTTCTTGTATGACTATTTGGACACTTATTGTGACACTACAGTGTTTTGATTAAATCTGCTCCACTTTTTAGTAGATGTGTTTGTTCAGACGGTTTCAACCATACCATCCCTAGGCATTTCACCAACAACCATAAAAAGGTAATAGCCAACCGCCACACGCCCGCCCTTGTGTCCACAAAGATGAACGAGGGTGATCCTTGTTCCTCACTCTGGTCATGTTGCCCCTCCACTGATTCTCTTGATCCATGGCTGGTCTTGAAGAGCACATTCTGCAGGATCCTCTCATACATTTGCAACAATGATCACAGAAATTTAGCATATTATTGCTGGGGTGTTCCGTCAAGGTAACAGTTGGGTTGAGTTTCTATTTTTCTAGATTCATTTGCTGGGAGAGAGTTGAGGAAGAAGAGAAGCAGAATATAACATGACCTTAAAGGGGGTGATAATTAAATGTATTTATTTAGTAGAGACATTGTTTATTGCCTTTTATTAAACCATGTAGTGACAATCATAAATTTGAATGTCAGTAGCAATCATCACTCTGGTACGAAGGCAGATACATCTAAAAATGTCAAAAACATAAATCCTGAAAATGAAATGATGAGGAAGGTAGTAGGAACCACATAGAGAAAGCATATATTTTTGTTGTGAGTCAGAACAATAAGTATATTTTAATATTGCATTTTCATTTTGACTCTGTGCCAATAACAACTTGTTTAAGACAAATAAATAGTTGCCAACTCAATACTTCACCCTTTCAACTTCAACGGTGGACTAATATATTGGCCATACCAGTGATAATGTAATGTTTAAAACCCTAATGACATAATATTATGTTTAGAAACAGCATGCATAGCATTCATAGTGGAGAGGATTTTGGGTGCAAGCACAGTCCCCCCCCAACATGTTTCTAGTTTTTATCTTACTGTCTGTATTGAGATAATAGTGGTGATATATAGTGTTTATCACAATGTAAATTACTATCTACAAAGTGGCACCTTGTCATTTTTCAGTGACAGGCACAATTCAATGGTATTTAAATAATAATAAAAAGTGTTGGAAAGAGAGTTGAAAAGAGGATGAAGGAGGGTTGTGGTTGTAACACCCTAACTTTACCATTCATTAAAAAAGACCAACACTGGCAGGGTTCTCCAGCAAGGACTAAGCTGACCCTGCATAATGTATAGTTCAATAATTAAAGAATTTTTTTTAAAGTCTACTGATTTAACTATATGCATTATACAGCAACAGCCACACTCTTCCTGTAGCAGAAGCTTACAGGGACTGGAAATTCATAATGTATAGCGAAGTTTGAAGCACACTTATCCTGTTAACTTGTGAGTTTGTACTAATGGAAAGTTGTCTTCAACTATTGGGCTGAAACATGGGATTGTAGTTTTGATCCTCCTGTTTATTTCAGAAGATCTTAACAAAGCATGATTTTTGGTGACAGCTAACATGATCTCGTAAGGGGGACAAGTAACGCCTAGTGGCTCCAGCCCCCGATAACTAATGCACACTCAAAAGCATACACTCCCTCTATCATATAATTTCACAAACTCATATGTCTCATTTTTGAGTATTTGTATTTTTTTCATTATTTATGGATTTATATAGTGCCACTATATTCTGTTTTATATTGTGTAAAAATGTATTATAAGCAGGACCATCCTCAGGCATAAAGTATGGAAGACGCAGCTTTAATTTGCAATTGAAATAACTGGAAATTATATATTCTGGAATACAATGAAGGACATTTAAGGAAACTCAAATGTAAAAAAAACCAAATTGATCTTTAAAATAGCCATAGTACAAGTGTTTTATTGGCATTTGCAGACACCGTAATGTGAAAGTTAAAATCTCACCTGCTATATTTTATTGAACACTACTTATAGAAATGTTTTCCCTCTTGAAGTGAATATTTCGATATGTAGAAGCAGAGTGCAGCAAAAGACATCAGCAAATTATTCGCCTCACTCCTTGTTTAATAAGATTGAGAATGAACAATTAGCAGGTCAAGTACTTTATTTTTATCAAATAGACTGCAGCAAGAATAGATCTTGAAGAAATGACCTACGAATAAATGCAATCATTCTTTATGCTTGTCGTTACTTCATGACTATGGCCAAAAGATAATTACATTATAAATTCAGTATCACATTAGTAAAGAATCTTAGCTATCAGATTTTTTTCCTACGCTGCAGTCAAGAATCAGTCTTCATGAGAGAAAAGTTAATTTTACATGAACTACATCAAGGAATAACTATAATAGAGATTCTTGGACATAAAGCAAGATCTTTTACACTGACCACAAAACAAGGTTCGTAATATACCGTATCATTTTATTATTATTTCCTATATTCTAGGGGTGTGTGAACCACAAATGTTTAAGTGAAGGTCTGGCTAATTACAGAGCTATCACTTTCATAGTGTTTGCAACAGATATGTGTGGTATATAACATTTTAAACACAATTATGGTGCTGAATTGCAAACCTCAACTATGAGGAAGGACGATTAAAGGGACATTCCAGCCATCATATGGACTGTAATGCTCATGATGACCGAGTGGACTTTTTACAATTTGCTGCAAAGGTAAAGAGGGATTCATCCCATAAGCATTTGCCCCTTTCCCTGCCACATGTGCTTGGCTTGCAAATTCCTTTTGAAATCTGGAGATGGTAATTCAGCACTACAGAAACCTTAAATCAGTTGTGGGAATGGCTGACTCAAGATCAAGGATTCTACGGTAAGTTAGTCAAGAAATAGCCAGACCACTGTTTTTGATTTTCAAAGATTCTTTCCAGTCGGGAATTGTACCAAAGGATTGGCGGAAAGCTGATGTGGTTACCATTTTTAAAAAAGGATCCAAATCTGAGCCTGGAAACTTCAGACCTGTAAGTTTAACACATGTGTTGGGGAAGTTGTTTGAGAGTTTATTAAGAGATGGCATACAGGAATATATTGTGAACAATGATATCATCAGCAGGTGTCAGCACGGTTTTGTACTCTCTTTGAATATCTGCTCTCAGTTTTTGTCAAAGATCTTGATGTGAATCCTTTTGGATTTATCTGAATAAGCGTGAGAAAGAACAGCACCCAAGCCATACACTGATGCATAAGTTAATGTTAATGAATAAGTGTTATTATTAAGCAAAGCATGTATTGGGTATAACATGCGCTAAATTTTGAAGGAACTTATAACAATTCAGTAGGGCTAAGTAAGAGCGTAGCTGAGACACATTCTTTGGTGCTAGTCCTTCAACAAGTGCAGACACTTTCATCTAAAATATGCCCTCAAAATTAAAATTTGGGTGCTATAAAGATGCATTTTTCTAAATTTTCTTTTAGTCCATGCTATTGAAGATGACTGAGTACTAGTTCTACATTCTGTTTGTGTTCTTCCATGGATCTTCCTGTTATCAGCATGTCATCTAGCATGCACTGAGTTATGGGTATTCCTGAAAAAACACTGTTTATCAATTGCTGCCAAATTGTAGGCGCAGATATTATTTCAAAACCGATTGGTTGTAATTATACAGACCCTGATGTGTCTTGATGGTGAGTAAACATTTCAGCATAATTTTTGTGAACTGGCAAAATGGATGGTGCCTAATCAGTTTGATTAACTTGTGTGATGAAACCCATATCATCCAATCTAGTAAGTTCTTTTCCCACATTTTGTTTTAATGCAAATGGTACAGGCCATGCCAAAATTTTATTGAAGATGCACATAATCTTTGCACCTGAATCTTTCATTCTTCATTTTGCCTAAAGTGCCATAGAAAACATTGCGGAATTTCAAAATGCAGCAATGTACATGAGCATATCGGATTCAAATAACTGTTGTTAATAAGTATGTGATTTCAGTTTTAATATGTAGCCTCAGTTTTTTTCCATTCTTTAATTATCATACTAGATACGGCTACTCCCATGTCTAAATCCAAGTTATAGGCCAGACCTCAATTTTAACTGGAATAATCAAAGCTGGTGGCTTTGAGCTAATGGCATAAGCTGAAAAATATGAAGTTCCACTTCATCTACTGAACTTGAACAATCTGTGTTCACTTAAAAAGCTTGTCTAATAGTCTGCTTTGTATTTTTAGTTTCTTAAGCTGACATGCCATGGCCTAGCGTAGCAGAGTAAACTGCGCAGTTCCTCACAAGTCTTTGCTCCAACAGCACTAAGGAATGCTGCTACTTGTTTATCAGATGATAATGCATTTGCACTGAGAAATTGTTTAAACCTGTCTGCCCAAGATGACCAATCATCTGTGTCTTCATTAAATTCTGTTACATTACCAAATAAAGCCATTTGCAACACAATATTTTCACAATACAATACCATTACTTATTACTTTTAATAGTTACAGTATATCATACAAATTACTTTATGTACTGTTTAAATTCAACAGTACATATGTACAGCTCACAAAACAGGTGGATGGTCAGTTGATGGCAGTTATCTCTGTCAGTTTTTGAATGACTGGATTGAAATCCACATAAACCCTTGTTATATAATTTATGATGATGCTTATTACTTGAGCATGAGATCACAGCTATGACCCATGCCACTGAGAACACCTGATCTAGAGCTGAGACATCACAGGGAGCGAAAGCGGAATATATAGAAATATTTTCCTTACTCTCCTTAAAAGAATAACCTAGATAAGATTTCAAAGGCAGATGACAAAAAGGAGGAAATGAAGAAGCAGTAGTATGGGTTAATTCAGTTGATTTACTCCAATTGGTTGCAGGACTTTTTTATGTTGACTAATTTTATAAGTGAAAAAGCTACTGGACAGTATCGGGGAGCTCCGTTGAACTTAAAAGAGCATGGCCTGGCTTCTCTATGACGAGCAGTTCAGCCAACGAAAACCTGTTCCTCCTAACTTAAGGTGGATCCTTGTGGCTCTGGGTCATATCCTGAGGAATAATGCACTGCTTCCATCACAAGTGTTCTAACTGCGGTGAAGGTGTTGTTTTGGCTGGTTGGACTTGAGTTTTCAAGGGGCACTTTGGTTCCATCTTTAAATAGTAAGTTAGCCAGGTTGGCCTTTTATTTTTAAATGAGGGGGTGGCTTATCTGACCAATCGCTTGTTGGTCTCGCAAGCAGTTAAATGATATAGACGAGGTTTTAAATCAAATAAGAGGCAACCTAGTACCTTAATACAATAATAATGCGTGCTGTTGGATGTTATTTGCCCTTTAAGTTGTGAGGTTATTTTGGTCAGCTTTCTTGTATGATAATTCAATTTTGTGATCTTATGGTGGATGCTAACAGGTGGAGATAATTTATACAGGATTCAAAGACAGACACATTGGGTAAGGGTTTGAAATATACTCTGTTGTCCCTTGATAGCACAGTATTGTGCATGGTTCTTTGATGTAGGGCTTTTTTTGGTTGCGCTCTTGAATCAAAAGCATTGTTTGGCGAGACTGGGGTTGGGGTTTTGTTTAGGAGCTGCCACTAAGGCGGCCTGAGTTTTAGAGGTTTTAGATGGTTTAAGAGCAGCTGAGGCCATGTAGGTAGCACTTTGGGTCATGTTTGGTTAGGGTCTCCTTCTGGGTTGTATGGTTTCCCTGAGTTTGGTTTAATGTATATATGTATGCACATAAATACAGTTATGTGAAAAAGAAAGTACACCCTATTTGAATTGGGTGTATGGTTTAACATATCAGGACATATGACACTGTCATAATTTATTCAACAAAAATAGAGCCAAAATGGAGAAGCCATGTGTGAAAATCTAAGTACATCTTATAATTCAATAGCTTGTAGAACCACCATTAGGAGCCAACTTCAGAATGATAGCTCTACAGAGAAATATGCAGGATACTGCAGGCTGGGATTAGGGAAGCTAAGCAGAGAAATAGCAGAAGGTATAGAGAAACATGACACGCAAGGGGACTTAGCGAGCAAGAGGGAAAATAGCGACCAAGGGGGACAGAGCAAGAAACAGGGAGGCCGAGCAATAAACATAGCAAGCAAATAAACATGGGAAACTTAATAAAGCATAACCAGCAAAGCCAACATAAATACAAATACACAGAACATAGATTCTAAACTCAACCAGACAAGACATACATGGTACAGGACACAACAAAAAGGACAGGGAACAAGGCAAGGAACACAAGGGATGGAGAGAGGAGCTGAGATCCTCCAACACTTCTCCTTTAAGTAAGGATAGGAATTTTAACTGGGACATGGAGAGAGAAGAGGGGAACCAAGATCCTCAGATGATAAAGGTAAAAGAGGGCAGAGGTAACAAAATACTGACAGACATAAATACAGGACAAGCCCAGGGCTATACGATAACAATTGGAGATTTAGTCACATCATATGGCCATAGTATGCTTAGCCCACCACTACACCAAAAAACTCCAATATTCGAGGAGGGTCCTAGTGTTAAACCCTGCCTACTGCATTTCTAATAGGGAGAAACTAAACATTAAAACACAGAACAGAGATAAAGACATACCTAGAGACTGCAGACTGAGACAAACATAACTGTGGGGCACAATTTATAAAGGAAACAGAAGCTGAAGCTAAGGACAGGACCGAAATTCAAGAATCAGAAGTTAATGGTAGAGCATAAGGAAATCCAGGAATGGATTATTGCAAACAATAAAGCAATAAAGCATAAAGCGTAACACTGACAAGTGAGAGGAACTGTAGTGAAAAAGGAAAAAGAGATAAGCAGCTCCACAGCCTGGATGGGGCCTGACATATGTGTATGTCATCACGATCTGCATGTATAACCTATTTGATCATTTTATACCATTCTATGTTGTGATAGGATGCATGGATTGAATTAAATTGGGTATCTCTGAAAAACCTAACATGTCATGGGGAAAAAATAACATATTATATATATATATATATATAATGTGTTCCTAGTTATACCTGGAGATTAGCATCCATCACTGAACCTTCGTTTTTTTTTTATTTCCAGTCTCTACATGTGGACTGAATTGTAAGTAATTACAGCAATTCATCATTCTAGTCTATTCATGCTAATTCTGCTTATATCAGGATTGCGTGGCAATTAATCACTCACACAATCTACTATACTAAGTTACATAGTTTAATTTAAAAAATCCAGCTGTATTTGTTCACAAATTCACTATTGAAAATAAATATCACAGATGGAAATATGTAGAAATGTACAGGGCGGGGGGCGGGGCTAGCTGGCATCCATGGTGGACATATTCAGCTGATCTCCCTGGACCAAGAGGGAATCTAACCCATCTGGATGGGCAAGCAAAACCAGACCATGCAAATGCTCAGTGGAGCCGCCTAAAAATTAATCCTGTATCCGTTAAAGATTATTTTGGCATGCTCAAGAACCTGTAGCTCCGAGCCTACTTCAGACATGGCACCCTATCTTGCTAGCCCAACGGGGCTCTAAAGCACTGCATAGCCCATCAGATCCAACCTCAAACCCCCTTGCCTCGTCCGAGGACTGGGGAAAAAGGTGTTAAGGCACTTACCATCCAAGAAAGACTTAACCAGCATCATAACATCGGCAAATGAGTTTCTCCGTGGGAAAAGGGCTGTTATGTCTACCTGATGGTTTTTTTATCACAGGTCATTTGAGCTATATGATTAGGGATTGGTTTTCATGGAGATTGGCTGATGGAATCTGAAGATTTTCATCACCCCCAAGGGCCTACCCCAAACAAAGAGGTAATCACTTTTAATGTGCGAGTGCTGAACACCCCACAGAGGTGTTCCAACCTGTGGTCAGATCTGACATCTGCTTGTAAGAATTTTTTTAATAACAGTAATTTTACTCACCGTAAATTCTCTTTTCCCAAGTATAGTGGCAGTACCGGCGGGCTTGCTCTCTTCCCCGGGACAAACACTGTAAAAGATAGAAGGGGTTAAGCTCCACCCCCCTTACCATATAACCACACGTACCGGCGATCGACAATCAGTTAATAACAAGAGGACCAAAGGATGGAAAAAAATGATCTTTATTAACGAAATTTTGGAGGGAAACCCGTACTGCCGCTATACTTGGGAAAAGAGAATTTACGGTGAGTAAAATTACTGTTTTTCCCAGCAGTACCGGCGGGATATATCAAGATGCCCCCCCAAAAAAGAGGGAATTTGACCTTAACAGCGTGAAGGACCTGACGTCCAAACTCAGCTGCCGAAGCAGAGGAAATGTCCAGTCTGTAATGTTTTATGAAAGTGTTCCAAGAGGACCACGTCGCTGCTTTACAAATCTTCTCCGGAGAGACTGAAGACCTGGAGGCCCAGGAAACAGAGACGGATCTTATGGAGTGAGCCTTAATCTGAGAAGGAATAGTCACACCACAGGAGTCATATGCCAGCCGGATGGCATCTGTGAGCCATCTGGCCAGGGTAGATTTAGACAACAGCTTGACCGGAAGATCGTCCATGGAACTGAAGGAACAGATGGTCAGATGAACGAAAGGAAGCGGTACGTTCCAAATATATGGTAAGAGCTCTCTTAACATCCAGAGAGTGCCAGTCACTGGTGTCATAGGGCATGGATAAAATGTTGGCAGGACTATAGGTTGGTTAATATTAGCTTGAGATAACACTTTAGGTAGGAATGACGGTCTGGGATACATAACCACTTTGTCTTGATGAAAGATCAGAAAATCTTTTGAGGGTGAGGGAGCCTGGAGTTCCCCAATCCGTTGTGCTGATGTGATAGCTACTAAAAATGCTGTCTTCAGGGGGAGGAATTTAAGTGAAACCTCTTGGAGAGGCACAAACGGAGTCAAGCACAGAGCCTTGAGCACCATGGTGAGATCCCATGGTGGAAAAAACAATCTAACTGGAGGTCTCTTAATCGTGATGGCCTTAAAAAATCTCCGAATGAAACGATCCGACGCCAGATCGAATAGTATAAAGTGACTGAGAGCAGACACCTGACCTTTAAGTGTTGCAACCTTGAGGCCCACTTTAAATCCCACATGTAAAAAGTGCAAAATGACCGGAATGGATGGAGGAGAAGTCTGCAGTCCTTGAGACTGACACCATTCAAGAAATTTCCTCCAGGTTCTTAGATAAATTCTTGATGTAGATAGTCTCACTGAACCCAAGAGGAGATTAGTCATAACTGGGTCTATACCTTGATTTTTCAGGATGAGCCTTGTAGCAGCCAAGCCGTCAATCTGAACATTTGAAGGGTGTGGAGTGGAATTCCCTTCGTCTCCAAAACGTCTGAGGACAACGGAAGTTCCCAATAAGTTACCGAAAGCCTGCAAAGGTCTGAAAACCAGCTCCGGTTTGGCCAGAACGGAAGAACTGCCAGCACTCTTGCCTTGTCCATCTTGACCTTGAGCAAGACTCGAGGAATCATAGACACCGGAGGAAAGATGTATGCCAGGTTGAATCGCCACTTGATCTCCAGACCATCCAGAAAAGGAGGATAATCCATTCTGTATAGAGAGGCAAAAAGAGGGACTTTCCAATTCAGTCTTGTTGCCATGAGATCCACTTCTGGCAGGCCTACTATTGCCACCAACCTTTGAAAAATAGTTGGGTGAAGGGACCATTCTGCTTGAGAACATCTGTTTCTGCTGAGATTGTCTGCGAGTACATTGTTCTGACCTCTGATTTGGACCGCAGAGACAGCTTCTAGATTTTCTTGTGTCCATAGCATGATTTTGGTGCATAAACTTTGAAGACTGGTTACTCTAGTACCTCCTTGTCTGTTTATATAGGCTACTGTTGTGGCGTTGTCGGATTGAATCTTCACCGGGTTGCCCAATATCCACAGTTTGAAGAATACCAGAGCCTTGAAGACGGCATTTAGTTCCCTGAAGTTCGAGGATTGACGCGCTTCCTGCGCTGACCACTTCCCTTGTGCTGTGTGAAACTGGAAATGAGCTGGGATGCGTCCGTGGTAATTATCAGCCATTGCTTGGGCTGGAATGACAACCCGATTGTCAAAGCGGACCTTCCACCACTCTAGTTGTTGAAGTAATTCCTGAGATATCAGAATGTTCTTGTCTAGGCCCAGTTCCTGAACCAGTGCGACAGAACGTGCCATTGCAGAGGCCTCATTCTTGCCTGTGGCCAGGCTACCGCCGGCATGGTGGAAGTCATAAGTCCCAAAATGCTCATTACCCTTCTGATCAGAGGGGATACGCTTGTAGCTCGGCGACACTTAGCCGAATGCGTTTGGCTTTGTCTTTTGGAAGATAGAGACGTAGATATCTTGAGTCTACCCAAAACCCTAGAAACTTGATGTCTGTAGTTGGGTTTAAGTGTGACTTGGCTACGTTCAGAAGCCAGCTGTGGTCTTTGAGAAGAGTGATCCTCACTTGAAGATCTGTTAAAAGTTGTGCAGCGGATGAAGCTTTTATCAGCCAGTCGTCCAGATATGGAACCACAGCTATTCCTCTCAATCTCAGTTCTGCCGCCAAAGGAGTGAGAATCTTGGTGAAGACTCTTGGAGCAGTTGATAGGCCGAAGGGTAGCGCCTTAAATTGAAAGTGATGTAAGCCTTTGCTTGTATTTACTGCAAATCTTAGAAATCTCCTTGACTTTACTCCTATTGGGACGTGCAGGTAAGCGTCCTGGAGGTCTAGAGAAGCCATATAATCCCCTCTCTGAATCATTTGAGTAACCGAAGAGATGGTTTCCATACGGAAGTGTGGATATGGAATACGGGACGGAAAGTGCTACCCGGCTTTGGACCAGGAACAAGCGAGAGTAAGCTCCCTGAAATAGCTGTATCTTTAGAACGTTTTCTATAACTCCTTGCTTCAGGAGTTTCGATGCTCCCATGATTAATGCTGCATTCTTGTCCAACGATGGGTAAGAGGAGACTAGGAAACAATTGCTTGGAGACCTGCAAAATCTTATGGTGTTGCCTTCCGATATAATCTGACGGATCCATGGGTTGCTGGTAGTCTTTCTAGCAACCATCTTTCCCGAAACATCTAAAGGCGACCTCCCACTTTGTCAGAATTGTCTCGCCCTTTCTTGTCTAGTCACTTTAGGGTGAAATCTGGAATCTTTATTTTGTTTACGAAAGGAAGATTTATCCGATGGCCTGGAATATCTCTGCCTATTGTAGGGATACCTGCGGTTCCATTTAGGCTTGACATCTTGAGGCAGCGCTTTCTTGGTGTCCGACATTTGTTTCAAAAGTTCTTCCAGATGAGAACCAAAAAGCTTTTTTCTCTCAAACAGTAGATCGCATAGTGAAGACTTTAATGCAGAATCAGTGTTCCAGGATCTAAGCCAAACTGCTCTCCTGGCAACCGTAGAAAGCCCCATATTACGGGCGGATAGCTTGACCAATTTTTCCACCATGTCAATCAGGAATTCATTAGAAAGTTTTAAATTTTTAAAGTTGAGAAAGATCCTTTTCTGCATCCTCCAGAACCTGATCTTCCAATTTCTGGAGCCATAAGCCTTGAGCTCTCACTACTGCTGCTCCAGCTGATGCTGCTTTGCTTTGAAGACCTGATTTTTCTATTAGCAGTCTCTGCTCTTTTTTGTCTATGGTATCTTTTAGGCCGGAAACCTTATAGTTTTCTTAGATAACTGAGCAATCTGGACATCAATTTTAGGAAGCTCTTCCCACATGATGTCATCTTGTAGCTTGAAAATTTATATATAAATTAAAATAATTATATATAAATTCTAATTTAGTATGAAGGAAAATCTAAATACCAATACCTTTTTAACTATACATTGTCAGTGCAGATGAAAAAAAAATATTGTTTAGGTATTTGTCCTGATTTTGGAAACCCATCATATGCCTGGTATTTCCATTCATTTTGGTGGTTACATAGCTAAATATGAATTATGTGCATTGCTGTTTCCAAAGTATACTTTTTAAAATTGTGATATACTGGGAGTTGATCCCCATAGCAGTAAGAAAAAGCAAAACAAGTAAACAACAACAAGTGTAAAAATAAAAACTTTGGGAAGCCTATCATTGAAACATATTAATATATCTTAATTATCATTTATTTATGCCCAATGATTACATATCTTTGACTATTGCCTATGCCAATAATTATATATGGTCCTTTCATATATTATTGGGGTTAGAAGAGATGTTAAATGTGTTAGAATCTTTTACAGTTTATTGTACATCACAGAGCAAATAGTAATGGTAAACTTAACAAAGGTATCAATAATAAGTATGCTTGGTAAGGTGTGGGGAAATTGTAGTACCAAAACTTAGTCCGAAGAAAGACAATGTGTGAGTATAGAAATAATAAATAATAGAATCGAATTTAAAAAGATAAAATAAAACGGTGATCCGGTGGCAAGTTACAAGGAATCTAAATGTTTAATGAATGACAAGGGGAGTGAGAATAGAACCCCATCTTGATTACAATTACCAAAGTCTGACTCATGAGACAAGAAAACTAGGGCGATCTTCTAGACCAGAAATAAAAGTTTTCCAGTGGAACCAACATAGCTCATTTGCATGACCCATACCCCTAACATACCATGTAAAAGTTTCCATTTGGTAAATAAATTCTTCACAATTAAGCCAAGCCTTCAGTGGATTTCTAATAACGCGGGAGGATAGAGTTTGTAAGAGGTTTTAGTGTGGTGGAGAAGAATGGACGCTGGAGATGCTTGGAAGTCAGGACTGGCTACCTCTGTAATTACGGCAACATCCAGATTTCAAAATCTGTAATGGGATTACGTAATGGGAGAGGGTTCTTGAAAGATCATAATTTTAGCACCCTTTAACTCCAGACCATCTGAGGATCGACAAGCTTTCAGGATGGCTTCTTTGATCGAGTATTCATGGATGCAGCAAACAACATCTCTCGGAGATGAAGTAAGAGGACCCTTCATACGCAGTGCCTAGTGTGCCATAAAGCGTAAAAAAGCAAAGCCTCACAGACTGTGTGCAGAGCTGCAAGGTTAAGCAGCCATCTTGGTTGATTGCTAGCTCTGCCGCCTTTCCCTTTTACTGAACCCACACAAGTTATATATTTTTTTTAGGACAAGGGCTTTCTTTAGATGTAATTATTTTGATTATATGATATCATTTGCTATAAAAAGTATAAAATATAGTGAAAAACTGAGGGGATTTTTTTTTCTGACTTTTACTTGAAAATCTTTTACTCATCTATAAAAGCTAATGAAAAAACCTGCTGAATAGATAACGTTTTTTTGTTTTTGCTTTTTTCTGCACGTTATGTGGCAATAAATAACGTTTTGCTATTTCAAAACCATTTTTCCAAATCTGGTAATTCTGTTCCCATGTGCTATTTGGAACATCTTTTGAAGCCAGCCAATGCAATTTTATTGCCATCAAACCACATATTTTTGAAATCTAGACACCCCAAGGTATTTCAAATGCTGGTATTCTGGGTTGAGTGTTCGAGGCATCTCAGCAACACCATTGAAGTTTAGGAGGTGATCGTTGATCGCCTCCTAAACTTTTAAAACAGTGTATGGCGGATGTTGACGCCCACAGGGAGAGGCCAGACATGGCGGAGCACCGGAGGGTCATGTGATGCCGGTGCTCCGTCAAAGCTGCAGAGGAAGTGCCAGCAGCAGCGGAGGTTGTCTGTGCGGGATGTGCACAGACAACCTCCGCAGCCGGCCCCTGCGCCGGGGCTTCTATGGTGGAGCACCGGAGGGTCATGTGATGCCGGTGCTCCATCAAAGAAGCTGCAGAGGAAGTGCCAGCAGCAGCGGAGGTTGTCTGTGCACATCGCACAGACCTTCACCTGCTGCTAGAGAGGAGGATCCAGGTCCCCTGCAGCGCTAAGGGGGATCTGGATCTTAGTCTTGTAGTCAGACCTCTATTTGAGGTCTGATTAGAAGAGGACCTTGATTATAAGATGATAGTTATTTTTCAGAGCATTTGCTCTGAAAAAACCTTGTCTTGTAATCGAGCAGATATGGTATATAACTTGTGTGGGTTCAGTAAACGGGGAAGAAGAAAATTACAGCTAAACACGTGCACCGCAGAAATGGTAAAACAGCCTTTGTCACGAAGGGTACAAAAAATAAAATCAGCCATTGCCACAAAGGGGTTAAAACATGTTAAAAATGAAATATACAGTATATTGTTTAAGATGTTTTAAAAATGTATCACTTGTAAGTGACAAGTTTAGTCCACTGATATTGATCAGTGAGGCCGATCAATAATCTATGACCTTAAGTGTCACTGATAAGTCCGACCATCAGTTGGTGACCTAAATTTTAAGCGCAGTTGAGTTATTCAGCAGGACAGTTCCTCCACAGAGATATAAACTACTAATTGCCGGTTAACGCAAATGTTTGATTGCGGTTGTTCCTGCCAGGGGTTGATTAAGATTTTACCTTCAATAAATGATATCATCATTCAAAAGCTGCATTTTGTGTTTAGCCACAAGTAAAAATTGATGAAATCTAGAAAGGGGCCTATTCTGTTTCACAGCCCAGTGTTCAAAGACTGCAGACAGTCTACAATACCTGGGTATCCCAGCTTAAGCACAGGTATCTCAATTAAATATTAATTAAACTACCTTTTTCATACAAAGCTATGCAGAATTTGCGTCTTGTTTGCAGCCCTCAAGGGCTGGAGTAGAAAACACAAGTATACGAATTGTGTAACAATATACAACAATGGGTTAAGATTTCAGAGTGTTTGGCTAAATATTTATAATAAACTGAATATTCGTTTTGCGTACCAGGTATAAACAATGTTTCCTGCTCTCTCAATATATAGGCTATAGGAAAAAAACAATTATCTCAAAATTTTACAATCAAATACATTTGATCACAATGGAATGCCTGAGGGTAATAATTATTTTACTTATTACTTGCTATTTATTACTCTGGCATTCAATTGTGATCGAATAAGTCCTTTGATTCGGAAGGACTGTTGTTTTCATTGCGCCCCTTAGTTGAGCTATTACCTCCGTTTCCGGTTGGATCATATATTTGGGGTATATACCAGGTTTCACAAGGAATCAGCTAAGATGAAAAATGTATAGGTGCATGTAGTCTGATACGAAACTTGATTGTAAATAAGACCTGACAATGTATTTTTCTAATGAAAGACTTTCTATATTTTCTTTACTTTCTTATCTATAGCCTACAAATTAAAATCTTCATTAAAATAATCTACTACATCTACCATCTATATTTGCAGGCGACTGGCATGGGCTCTCTGCTGTTGCTTAGAATTGATTTACTGTAGTAACAACATTATTGAAATGACCTTTTCACATGTCTCTAAAAAGCACCGTGCACTTTCAGAAGGTTGAATGCCAAGATAATGTCAAAATTACCTGTTGTTCTCCAACATTCAAAGTTGAGTAAAATCAATATAGTGTGTTTTGCTGGTCACTTCAATAGCTCCACACTTGGTACAATAGATGGATTTTAGTTAGAACTCCCACTACAAACACAATGCCATGATGAAAATAGATTTTGGAGAGAAGCTGTCTTTTTTTTTTTTTTTTTCTTTACTGTTTCATATAAACGTCAGAGCAGGACAACTGTTGTACAAAGACATGTTGTGTACAAGCTGTAGCTGGTTGCTTGCCCCCCGCAGCAATTTAAGTGTAGTCTGATGAAAGTATTCAACGCCATTGTTGTCAAGTGAAATATGTTATTTATAAAATAAGTAAAATTCTGTCACAGAAAACAAACATTTTTTCTCTGTTTTGACTGAATTTAGAAAGAAGATTACAACTTGAAACAGGCCTCCCACCAAATATGTTTTAAAAGTATTGTCATTTTATGTTTCAAAATAATTATCATGTGCATAATATTAATTGTTGTATCTTGTTAGCTCTGTTTTCTGCAAGTTGGGTGTGCATGTTCTCTTGTCCAACTCGAGCATTCTTGCTAATGTATACATTTTTAGCTAGCACTCAGGTACCTGCATTTGGGGGAATAGACCCCAAAATCTTACTAATTGTCCTTGAATTACTTCAATTACAATGTTAAAATCTCTCCCTATTTCCCTTAAAAGTTCCATGGAATTCTGGTATTCCATCAAGCATTGAAAATAAAAATTATTTCATCAGCCCCTTTCAAAATATTTCACATATATATATATATATATATATATATATATATACCTTAGAAAATGGAAAGATGGAATTTAATCTTGGTATTAAGGATTAAGTATTATCTAAGCACCCATCTGTATGTTGGGGAATCATCTGTACTGAGCCAACATATAGAGGATCTGTTTTCCCTAGAGATAGTCATCAAATGCTTGAGGAGATGGTATCGATTGCTGGAGGAGATTGAAACTCCAATACGTATTAATGCCTTGATTTCTTGGCAATATGATCTCTGTGTTCAAGTTGATCAAATACAGTGGATAAAATCCTGCAATCCTGGCATGAATTATTTGCGTTAATTTCCGAATTTACATAAATTCTATACTATCTTGAAGCCCTGGTTGGGTAAGTATCCAATTAGCCACTAATATATATAGTAGATTATGAACTATTAGATCAGAGTAGGGCTGCAACAACTAATAGATCATAATCGATAATGAAAATCGTTGCCAATTAATTTCATTATTGATTAGTTGAATTGATTTTTATCGATTATAAAATGAGTTTTTTCAGAGCAAATGCTTTGAAAAATACCCCTTGTTTTATAATCTCGTTCATTCAGTGT
Organism: Spea multiplicata; assembly: GCA_009364415.1. Taxonomy (NCBI): domain Eukaryota; kingdom Metazoa; phylum Chordata; class Amphibia; order Anura; family Pelobatidae; genus Spea; species Spea multiplicata. The sequence continues at coordinate 56,959 of VKOC01046904.1, forward strand.
GACTCACAGCAGACGCAGTTACTACTTACAGTCCCTCCCTGCAGTCATTGCCGATTGGCCCCGCTCCTTTTTTCTCCCAGTCCCTCCCTGCAGTCGCTGCCGATTGGCCACGCCCATTTCATTATAGCATCCACACGGCTCTAACTGTGAGTATAAAATTAATATTTGGGCTGCTGAAAGTTAGAGGAAGTTGGGGTTAATTTGGGGGCAGTTATGGTTAATGGGGTCTTCAGGGTTAATGTAAGAGCAGTCATGGTTGATGGGGTGTTTAGGATTAATTTAGAGGAAGTTATGGTTAATGGAATGTTTAGGGTTAATTTAAGGGCAATTATGGTTGATGGGGTAGTTAGGGTTAATTTAGGGGCAGTTATAGTTATTGGGGTCTTAAGGGTTAATTTAATGGGGCAGTTAGAAGTAAAGGGGGGGAAAACTAAGGGGAAACTAAATCCTGGGGGCAGTGAAGATTATTAATGTATTAATTTATAAAGTATTGTGTTAGTGTTATGTGAACGAGTCTGTGAATCTATGAGGGCACTATGGGATGTCTGGGGAGGACTGAGTGACATCTGGGGGTATAAGGCATATCAGGGGGCACAGTGGCATATCTGGGGATATGTGGGAGGCAGTGTGGCAAGCCTGGGCTCAAATGTGCATAACTGGGGGGGGCAGGTTGGGAAATAAAAACAAGAAATGCATTTTTAACAAAGTTTTTTTTATTCTGCTGTTTGTTTTTAACATCCTGTTAGTTTATTAAATTATTTTAAATAAAATAAATGTAAATTTGTGAGAATGAGTTTTCCTTATTTTTCTTCTTTTTCTCGATGTGATGGGACTGGAGACTATTGTCGAATATCCCGGCCTGTCTTTAATTCTGCAACAGTTGCGCTGACTATACTTACCATAGTTATATGCTGTTATTTAATAGCACATCTATATATCTATGCACTTACATACAACTGTAGGATTATTGTTATTCTTAAGAATAAGACCACTCTCTTATTTTTACCAATGTCTTGTAATTATGTATTATTGTTCAAAAAAAGATTAATTGGTAAATTAATGATGTGTATTGGCTTGGCATAGAATAACCACCATGTTTAGGTAGGCATTTGTGTCTCCAGATCATTAGATTTTGGTAAACACGATTGGTTTGCAGCAGTAAAGGATGTGTATAAAATCTTTGTTGTTAGGGGCATACTATAGATGTCCCTGCTCTCTCATTACATCACTAGGAAAAGGGTCTGCATAGGATGCTACCAAACATTAATTGCCGCCACTAAAGCACCACTACATCGCTAGGTAAAAATCTGCTCATCCGGTCCATGACAATATTCTGTAAAATTAACAAGGAGACAACATATTCTGGTATGCAATGTAATGATTAAATATAAGGTAAATTAAACAATGTTTCACATATTAACCTTGTGGAATTGCAAATTGAATAAAAAATTACTTAAGGGTTAAGTGGATATGATTAGGCATAATCAAAACCATGCAGTGAAATGATATGCATTGATTAAAGTGCCTTGAAATACCACTGATGACTTGCTCGCTGCATATGCACTGAACATTTCAATTATTTCCAAGTATATGCAGTATAACATTGCTGCATTCAAATAGCTTTCACTGTCTTTCCAATAACACACCCCCTTCTCTAACATGGGGTGTATGTGTAAGAACTTACCAGAAGTTAGAGCCCAGTTGCAGGAGATGGTGCAAAATAACACTGCTCAGAACGACAGGATGGAGAAAGCGTCAGGGCTGGCAGAGTTCATAAACATGTAGCAAAGCAGAGGTCAAAGTCCAAGAAATCAGGCATGTATAGCACATCCAGCAGCAAAAACACACAACCAGATACTGGACTGTAGCAGGTGAGAGAGGCAGGGTTCAGTCCATAACAGAACTAGGTGATAACACATCAGTGAATTCAAGTCCAGCCAGGCCTCTTAACCCCTTAAGGACAATAGGGGTTCTTACTCGTAGTATATTGTGGGACAAAGGCTCTTTTAATATTTTTCAGTGTTGCTGTTTAGCTGTGATTTTCTCATTTCATGCTCCCACACATTATATATTGTTTTTTAATGGACAAACAGGGCTTTCTTTAGATACCATTAATTTTATCATATTTTTTATATTATTCAACCTGCAGGAGGAGCTCGAGAGTTCTCAAGAGGGTCTGGATAGATCTATTGTTAATGCCATCCTGTGAATGACAGCAACGTCATTTACAGGATGGCACTTGTGGTTGCTCCTCGGAGCAATCACAAGGCGATCGGGGTAGGGGGGTAGTGTTACTGACATGCCTCGATATCGAGGCATGTCAGCAACACAGTTTATGCTTAGGAAGTGATTCTTATCACTTCCTAAGCTGTTTTAGTCCGCCGCCGCGATCTTTGATGATCGGTGCGCGGTGGCCATTTTTCTCCCGGACACCGATGCAGCTATTTAAGGACAGCCCGTACATGTACGGGCATTGTCGTTATCACGGTGCACGGCAACCCTGTACATGTACGTGGATTGTCGTTAAGGGGTTAAAAGGGGGGTCGTCTAATCAGGTTTGTCTTATAGTTGAGCAAATACAGTATATATATATTCTTGATAAAGGATCCTTAGAGGTCTCAAAAATAGATTCTGTATGTGCTAATATTTTTTTTTCCTTTGTGGATTGGCACCAGGGTGCTGTGTGAGTGTGCCATGGGATTTTCTCTCTCCTCTCTCTCTCTCCCTCCCTCAAAATCTGAATTATCTGTTATTTCACAGTGACGGGTATAATTAGGCATAGTTGTTTTGGTGTAGGGTATCGGTATGTCCCTGCATCAGTTATTTGGTTAATTTGGGTGGTGTAGTGGTGTCTTGGTATGTGGTGGTGCCAATGTTCATATGGTTAATATGTTTATAATTTGGGGGTCATTGTCATTCTTTATGAAGGGGAAATATGTTATCACTGTTTCATTGGGATGGTTTATAAAGCTGTGTAAATTATATTTGCCCTCAATAAGCGTGTCTTTTTTGGGATGTTGGTTTGTGGGTATGGTTATCCTGGGGCACATTCGACTATGCGCCTGTCAAGAGGTCTGACCATCCCTTTGAGCAGTGGTGCATAACAGGGCAATATTTCCCCAGATATACAGATGAGGACATGCAACCCTAGGCTTAATTGGCCCAAGCCATAATATGTCAACAATAGCTGTAGTGTACACATTTTCCAATAACAATAACTGCAAAAACACTAGGCGAAGACTCATTTTTGCACAGAATTTTTTTTTTTCTTGCAGTTTCTGTCTGCATACCCCTCCCCTATTTTAAAGTTAATTATACTTGTTATGCACCGAGACTCATAAGTACAATATTAAACAGTAGTTTGTTTAGCAATGAGTAATTTTTGATTCTTCTTGTTTGCTAAATGCCTTGTAACTTGGTCTTTCAAAAGAGCTGCATACTAAACAACTTTAAATGAAAATGTGAGTTTCTGTAAGTATGAATCATGTTATATTCCACAAAGAAATATTGTTATAGTCCACAATTATGTTAAACTGATCTATTACATTTATTTTCATTCGCTGTTAATATCACATTGAAGTTATTTATAGCTGAGTTATTGTAGCCTATGTTAAAAATATATATTTTTTATTATTTATTTATAGTGACTTGATTCTGCACTGGTAATGTTTTTCGTATGAAGTTACAAGTGTCAAAGTAGTCGGTTAAATTTTACCAAGGGAATGGCAATTATATGGCATAACAGCAGCAAACACTACACTTTAAAGCAGACAACGGTCAAAACAGGTAAGAGGAACTTAAATATTGTCTTCTTAAAAAAGGCCCCAGTGGGGTTTTTCCCTTAGCACGCAACATTTTAGAAGAATTATGGCAGCTTCTAAAATAAACCATATTAAAATCACAGCTGCTTGTTTTGGTGAAAATCTCTATACATAGAAATTAGTTCCCCATAAAGGTATGTGATTCATTGTTAAACTAATTAACCATCCTATATATATTAACATATATAGTAAGCCTGTAATGCATTTTCTCCTAGGGCAGAGCTGGCACCCTCTGGTCGGAACCTTCTAGCATGCAAAATCACTTACACTCAGACTAACACACACATACTCCAATACACATGTTGTATATGACACACATTTACTCACTCAGTAGTAGCAAGGCAGCTTGCACCATGTGCTGCCCTGAAGATAGGCCCAGACACAGTGAATCAGCTGAAAACTAAGCAAAAAGCTCAAAGTTGCTGAAGCGCCAACAGATTCTGCAGTGCTGTACAAAGATGAAAATGTTACAGATAACGACAAGTACAATACAGCTATTGACATAGAGATACAAGAGGAATGAAGGGCCCTGTTTCTGCAGGAACTTACAATCTAGGTAGATAAGGGGGTGAGAAACAGGAGGTGAGGAGTGCGTGGTAGTGAATGACGTTAATGTAGGGCGAGATAAGGGTTGTAAATGAGTGAGAGAGGAGTTTTGATGTTTGTCAGTGGTAGGCTTCCCTGAAGAGAAAAGTTTTTAGGTAGCGTTTGAAGAGGGTAGAGTTGGTGAGAGTTGGACAGCATGGAGAAGAGAGTTCCAGAGGGTTGGTGCTGCGCGAGAGGAGTCCTATAGACAGGCATGGGAGGAGGTTATGCGTGAGGATGCGAGGTGCAGGTCATTGTTAGATGTTAGAGGGTGGGCTGGAATATATTTGCTGATGAGGGAGGATAATTAGAGGGGAGTGGCGTTAGTGAGAGCTTTGTAGGATAGAGTGAGTATTTTGAATTTAATTCAGTGGAGGGACTCACAGAGAGGTGTGGCAGATGCAGAGCGTTGGGTGAGATAGATTAGTTTGGCAGAGGCATTGAGGAAAGATTGGAGGGGGATAGTTGGGAGAGAGGGTGGCCGGCAAGTAGGTTGTTGCAGTAGTCTAGACGGGAGATTACAAGGGAGTGGATTAGTTATTTTGCCGTGCTGGCAGTCAGGAATGGGTGAATTTTGGAGATGTCGCATAGTTGGTTGTGGCAGGATTTAGTTGGTTGTGAGGGATTTGATGTGAGGGCTAAAGATTGAGGTTTGAGTCTAGGGCATCGGATTTGTTGTGAAAGAAAGATAGTGGTACCGTTGACGATGATAGAAAGGTCAGGAAGTCTGTAGGAGGAGGGGGTGGTCGACTGTGTCAAAAGCAGCAGAGAGGTCAACTAAGATTAGGATAGAGTAGTGGCCATTGTTTCTAGCAGATATAAGGTTGTTTGTGACTTTGGTGAGAGCAGTTTCAGTCAAGTGCTGTTGGCGGAAACCAGATTACAGGGGGTAGAGCAGGGAATTTGAGGACAGAAAGTGGGTTAGATAGTCTTGATTAGTTTTTCTAAGAGTTTAGATGTTATTGGAAGTAGTGATATGGGGCAGTAGTTAGCAGGGGAATTTGGATCTAGGCAGGACTTCGTGAGGATGGGAGTGACCTGTGCATGTTTGAATGGGTATTGGAATATACCAGTAAAGAGTGAGGAGGTGAAGATGTGAGTGAGGGCAGGAGTAAAGCTAGAGGAGAGTGATGGAATTAGGTATGATGGGATGGGGTCGAGATGGCATGTAGTGAGGTGTGAGGAAGACAGCAGAGCGTGAACTTCGTCCACTGATTAGGGGGGAAGAAGCAGAGAGGCAGTGGGGTTGATCACGGAAGGAGGAGGAACGTGGAGACCATACACTGGAATGTTGTTGCGGATGGATTGTGTTTTCTTTTTTTGGGAAATAGTCTGCAAGATCTTGGGCACTAAAGGCAGATGAGGGTGTTGTAGGTGGGGTGAGTAGAGAGTGGAAGGTGGAGAAAAGTCTTTGAGGTTGGAGGAAAGAGATGAAATGAGGGAAGAAGCATGTTTGTTTAGCTAGCTGAAGGGCAGATGTGTAAGTGTGGAGGATGAACTTGTAGTGGTTGTAGTCGGCTTTGGAGCGAAATTTCCTCCAGACACATTAAGCTGTCCGGGAGGATTTTTGTAAATAGCACGTCTGCCTTGAGTGCCAGGACTGAAGCTGATGACGTGGAGCTTTGTGAAGTTGAGGGGGAGCAAGCGTGTCAAGTGCAGTTGATAGAGTGTTGTTATAGTGTTATAATGGTCAGGGCAGGTTATAGTAGAAGTCTGGGAAATGCTTTGGGCATCCCTTGATGCCATCGGCAAGGAGTGTTGCTGGGTGTCATAAACATCCAGTGATTAACACCCCATGCTTTCAGAAGAGAGATCATCATTTGCCTAGTCGAAGGCAATGTTAAGAAACATTGCCTTTGACCAGTATGGATCTGCCTATCTCTTGTTTTTATTGAAAGGGAGAGATAGATCCTTGTGCGAGAGCAGGTGTCGCAAATTTGAATAAAGTGTTTTTGACCCAAAGGCTCTTATAAGAGCCATTCCTTTGATATTAACCCCTTCCTTGCCATTAGATCACTGCATAGACAGCTGCCTTTTTTTGGCTGTGCATTGTTGTTAGGGGTTGTCTTATTAAATGACATTTTTAGGGGTAACGTTTTTTATTTTAATAACATTTTTAGGGGTTCATTTTTTTAATTGTAATTCATTACACTGTCACAAAGGCTCTTTAAGACCCATTAACCCTTTCTTCAGCTAGTGATCTATCTGTGGCTGACTTGACACTTCACATATATAGAAATTTGGGTTTTTTATGATTTTTGGCCTAATTATGAAGGATTTGCATTTTTTGCGTCTCAGGCATGTGTGGCTAAAGTTCAATTCGATTTTTAGGATTGTTATGTAGCATTCAGATTATGTTTATTCTTAATGGAAATGATGACAACATGGATGTGGTTAATCAAACAATACACATGCTAATTGCTAGAAGAGCAGAAAAACAAAAGGGCAGTTTTGCTATGATATTACAATTACAAGAAGTTATTTTTGAATCCCCACAAGATTGCATTACATGGAAGGAAAGTGGTTTGGTAAGATACTGAAGCATGCATATATTTAAAATAAAATTGATAAAAATAAAATTGTTTTCTTAATAAATCATTATGTGAAATTCCAATAGAACCAGTGTTGTAAGTTTGTGTTTCTATAGGCACTATTGTGTATGACCCAAGTCGTTACTATGGGGTTACTATCAAGGTATATAAGTGACCATTTTGTAAACGGTCACTTAACTGCTTTTCTAAATCCTGCTTGTCCCACCCTCCCTTTAATTGTGGGTTGTGGGGGTGACTACCCCATTTTGTCACAGCTAGTTGATCGGGTTTTGATGATGTAGGATAGTTGGGGATTATGGTTTAGTACGGTGGATTTTGTGGTTTGATTTTGTATTGCATTCTAAATACATAGACATGTATTACACCAACAGGGAATTTTATGACATTGCATTCTAAGTACATAGACATGAATATGTAGTTGGTCCCCCTTTTCACTCTTCTGCAAAGGCTTTTCACAAGATTTTGGAATATTTCTGTGGGAATTTTTGCCCATTAATCTAGTAAAGCATTTGTGAGGTCAGGCACTGATGTTGGCCGAGAAGGCCTACCTTGGGACAGCGCAGCTTAGGTGGAGTGGGCCTTGACAGAGCTAGGTGGTGTGCATAAGGAGTGATTTAATTTAATTGGTTCAAATTTGTTATGGGTGGGGCTACTATCAAGGTATATAAGTGACCATTTTGTAAACGGTCACTTAACTGCTTTTCTAAATCCTGGTTGTCCACGCCTTCTTACCCTTACCTAGGGGTTGTGGGGGTGACTACCCCGTTTTTGTCACAGCTAGTTGATCGGGTTGATGATGTAGGATAGTTGGGGATTATTGTTTAGTACGGTGGATTTTGGTGGTTTGGTTTACTAAATTTTAACTTGGTTGCAAAGTTGTTTGGTAGGTTTCGATCTGGTCTGTGGCCAAGACCTGGGATGGTGTTAGGGGTGTCTCGGTATGCCCCTCATTGGTGGTTTGGTTAAGTTGTTGGTGTAGGGGTATCCTCAGTATGCCCCTGCATTGGTGGTTTGGTTAAGTTGGGTGGTGTAGGGGTTCTCAGTACTGCCCCTGCATTGGTGTTTGGTTAGTTGGTGGTGTAGGAGTGTCTCAGTATGCCCCTGCATTGGTGGTTTGGTTAAGTTGGTGGTGTAGGGGTGTCTCAGTATGCCCCTACATAGTTTATAATTTGGTTAAACGGTCTGGTAGGGGTGTCTTGGTATGCCCCTATTGTGGTCAATGTGTCAATGTGGAGGCACCTCGTACGCGTTGGTGCCATTGTTATATGATTAATGTATGTATTATGAGGGGTCATTGTTAATAAAAGGGAAATCTGTTATTTATGTTTTAACCGTGGTGGTCTGTTTTGACAATGACCTTTAACCCCTTCAGTACCGGGACGTACCTGGTACTTCCTGGTTAACAGTCACCTGTAGACCGGGACGTGCCAGGTACGTCTATCCCAAAAAACGCCCCCACATCACCACAATCGCGGTGATCGCGGGGGCGCTGCTGCTGCTGTCTGCCCAGGAGTCCGATTGTTTATGACCCCCATCGCAGCATTGCAGGGGTTAATATTAGTCCCCACAAGCTTGTGGGGACTAAATATCAATCAATGCTGTGCTTTCAATGGAGCATCAGCAATTGAAGGTATAAAAAAAAATATTAAAAAATAAAAATTAAAAATAAATATTAAAAAAAATAAAATAATAAATAAAAAAAATAACAGCACTGACGCTGAAGAGTCCCAGGGTGCTTTCAGGTCTAAATGCTGGGCTGATCAGATTCGCTCCTGGCAATAGGAGTGATTGGATCATTATGGCAGCCCACGGATGACCCTGCTCTACAAAGAGAGAGGGGTCATCTAGGGTAATTATGAAAAAACACAAATTATTAATCAATGAAAAAATCATAATTATTACCTGATCACTTGTCGGTGACATTTTAAGTCGCTGATTATTGATCGGTCTCCCTGATTGATGTCAGCGGCCTAAACCTGTCACTTACAAGCAATCTGATAAAAAAAATATTTAAAAAAATGTAAATGCACATCTTCCAGTTTTGCCCTCATAGCTTCCTCAAAAAATGCATGAACCATGCATGTGAGGCCTTGTTGGAATCGGGGGATCTTGGTGAACAAAATATGGTCCTTTCTTCCACTGTTGCACTTATGGTGTGCAAGAAATTCAGTGCAACAATGAAATGTATGCGTTAAAAACGCAATAAAATAATTTCCCTGTGAAGTTTGGCAGAAATGAGTGAAGAAATGGCTAGCTGAAAACTGTCAAAACTACCCTAGTTGAACACCTTGACTTGTCTACTGTTCATAAATATATACTTTTATGGGGTACTTTACAGTGGGGGGGCTTCCAAAATGTCCCAAATGGGATATGGGCCCAGTAAACCAATTCCTGAAAACTTGCGCATGTTCCAGTTATGGCCTCATGGCTTCCACAAAAAATGCACGAACCATGCATGTGAGGCCTTGTTGTGCTCATGGGATGTTGGTGAACAAAATGTGGTGTTTTCTTCCACTGTTGCACATATTCTGTGCAAGAAATACATTTTAACATTGAAATGTATTTGTTAAAAACGCAATAAAATAAATTTTCCGTAAACTTTGGCAGACATCAGTGAAGAAATGGCTAGCTGAAAACTGTCAAAACTACCCTAGTTGAACACCTTGACTTGTCTACTGTTCATAAATATATACTTTTATGGGGTAATTTACAGTGGGGGGCTTCCAAAATGTCCCAAATGGGATATGGGCCCAGGAAACCAATTTCTGAAAATTCCAAATTTGAAAACTAAAATGCGCATGTTCCAGTTATGGCCTCATGGCTTCCTCAAAAAATGCATGAACCATGCATGTGAGGCCTTGTTGGAATCGGGGGATCTTGGTGAACAAAATATGTCCTTTCTTCCACTGTTGCACTTATGGTGTGCAAGACATTCAGTGCAACAATGAAATGTATGCGTTAAAAACGCAATAAAATAATTTCCCTGTGAAGTTTGGCAGACATGAGTGAAGAAATGGCTAGCTGAAAACTGTCAAAACTACCCTAGTTGAACACCTTGACTTGTCTACTGTTAATAAATATATACTTTTATGGGGTAATTTACAGTGGGGGGCTTCCAAAATGTCCCAAATGGGATATGGGCCCAGGAAACCAATTTCTGAAAATTCCAAATTTGAAAACGAAAATGCGCATGTTCCAGTTTTGCCCTCATAGCTTCCTCAAAAAATGCATGAACCATGCATGTGAGGCCTTGTTGGAACCGGGGGATGTTGGTGAACACAGTTTGGTGTTTTTTTCTGCAGTTGCACATATTCTATACAAAATATAATATAAAATCTAAAGCAACATTGCAACATATGCAAAAAAATATAAAAATACCTCAAAATTTGGCAGCAATAGACGATAAAATCCCTGTTTGAAAAGTGTCAAAATGACCCTAGTTGTACACCTTGACTTATCTACTGTTCATAAACATATAATTTTGGGGGGATAATAAGTATCTGTGACAACTATTGCAGTTATTAGACTACCATGCCAAATTTGAAAAAATTACATTTCAAAAACGTGATGCATGCCTTGCAATATTTGCCCTATACCGGTCAAAATAGATAAAAATCCTGGCCATGTTGGGTGGTTTCCAAATCAGGACAAGTTAATGAATATATTTGGGATAGTTTTTTCCCATTGGTTCAATGTGTGTACAATTTGTATGTATACAAAACTGTAAAAAAATGCGTTTTTTCATTTTTTCCCCACTTTTTCCCGTTTATTTCAAACAAAACAATGTACTACCCAGCTTAATATGGTTTCAAATGAAAGCCCTACTTGTGCTGAAAAAAACAATATATGATTTGTGTGGGTGCACTAATTGATAAGAGAGAAATTACAGGTGAAAGAAGACATGGCAAAAACACAAAAACAGCTCCGGTCCTTTAGCGACACGTTAGTATCAAAATCCCGGTCCTGAAGGGGTTAATGTGTTGGGGGAGGTGCAATTAAGCCTCCTCCCAATTAACCCCTGGACAGCAAGCTGCAACCAGACTGATGAGGAGCCAACAACCTCAATTATGTGCAAACAGGGAAAAGAAAAACTCTTGCTGCGCTAAGCTAGTCTCAAGCTCAAATAATACAAATGTATAATATGAGGCCTACCAAACAGGTGTGCAAATGCAGTGTGTTGGCTGTAGAGTGTATACAAAAACAAAAACTGTCTGCGCTTCTCACCCAGATAAACATACCTGGGAACTTCTTGGCTCCGGCTTCCGGGAGCCTTCCCTTGCGGGACGCGGCCAGCACTGCACACTGACGTCAGCGGGCGGTCCCGCTGGTGTCTGTGGGCGGTCCCGCCTGCATCACTGGGCGGTCTCACTGACGGCACCGGGGAATACCCCCATTTAAAGGGAAAATGGGCGGGGAGCGGGGCGTGTCAAGAGGACCCAGAGGATTCGGGTCTTGACCTAGAGAACCAGAGGAGCAGCGCTCACCCGGCAATCTCTGGGCCGGAGAGTTTCCAGGTATGCTGATAAAGTTGGCAACAAATATATAAACATAATATAAATGAGAGGTTTTGGTTATATGAATTGGCCAAAGCATAATTAAGCTCACCCGTCACATCAAGGCACAATCACCGTGGAGGGTGAGCTCACTCACTGTATTAGCCTCTAAAATTTCTGCTGGGAGTAGGCCCAAGTGAGTTAGAATTCTACAAAGCAGTACTGCTGTGTGAAATAGTGATGCAAAGCAATCTTTTTTTGCTCTGGTTTTTAACATTTTATTCATAGTAAATATTGTGTTATGTATAAATATATGAAACTAAAACCCTACCTTACTTACCTTACTTATGTGCAGGTACACTAAATGAGAAATGAGGAAATAATGGTTGATGGAAGGTGCAGTGAAACCTGGAGAAAAAGGCCACACAATTCATAGTATAGCCTTGTTGGTTGCAACCAATCAACCATATTTTGCGTGGTAATTCTGGTGATTGGTTAGGATGTAACCAGCCTTCTTTTAATGCTTTAACATATAGACATAAGTAGGGCTGCAACAACTGATCCATAAAATCTTTGCCAACTAATTTCTTTATCCATTTTATCGAATATAAGATGAGGTCAGATTATAAACACTAAAATTCGAATCCACCATAGCGCTGCCGGGGACCTGGATCGCCCTCAGCGTGACATGACCTTTGCTAATATACAGTAATTCGGAGATAACGTGAATTTAGGTAAGTAATATGTTGACCTGTATCTTTCACTATGGCTACATATTGAAAAGTAGTGCAGTTGCTCCATTACCCATTTTGCTTTTAATCTTGTGTAATATATAAAACCTTTTTTTTTTTTTGTAAATCGTATAGAGAAAAGATGAAAAACAAAGGAACCCAAAAATCATTAGTGCCATTACAAATTCAATGAAGATCTAAAATAGCAATAAATAATAGCAATATAGCAATAAATAATAATGTGTGGATAAACCCCTTTACACTCAATACACCATTTGGGGACATTAGGGTCAGGTTGGTGCAGAAAGGACTCCCATTGAACTCCCCACATCATCAGGAGCAGCCTGTGAGCCATGGCATGGCATCAAAATAAAACGAGGAAAGGAACAATGATTCTTATTTTCAAGACTGGCATTCTCACATTGGATTGATTTGTCCACACCACCAGGGACAGAATGGCTGATCGCTCTAACATAGCAATGTGATCTGAACAATAGCCCGCATTTGTTTGTCTTTAACATATAGTCAGGGAAATAATTATTTAACTAAAGCTAAGATCCCTCGTTTGTTTCCCCACTCATCTGGCACCTCATTGAGGTGCTGATTATTTTATGGACTAATTCTAGGCCTTAGATTATTTTATACGTATTTGGTGCTTCTCTTTCATGCTTCCTACATGTATTTATCTGGACAGTTTGATCTCATCACACGCTGCTTTGTTAGATAAGACTATTTTTAAACCTTAGCAGAAAAAGGTATTGAAACCATGTACCGTCAGCTGAATTGCATTAACTATATTTGGCGTATTCACAGTGAAGAAGATGCCGAGAATCCTAACATTAGGCATACTCTTGTTACTATTATTTGATGCTGTGAAATTTCAATCTGACCCTGAAAGTGCTAAACCTATCCAGGGTAATTGCTTTCTTCAAAATTTTATTTGATCTGACAGCTCAAAGCTTATCTTTGAGGTTGACTCTGGAAAGGCTAAGTAACATATCTGACATTCTATAACAAAGGTTACTTATGGTAAATGCTAGTAAAATGGATAAGTACATTTCATTCCATTCTGAATCTAAAGGCCTATTTGGTATCCAATTTATTTAAATGTTACCCAGTGTGTCCATTTCTTTGTCCAGCTGTCTATTTCTAGCCTTTTATCCGTCAATCTGTCTGACTCTACGTAGCTCCCTACCATGTATTTGTCACTGTTACGCTTTCCAAATGACCCCTGACCCTGAAATAAAAAAAGATTATGTTGTGCAGAACGGTGGAAACAGTATATGTTCCTCACGTAATTAAGCATGAAATCTCTGTAATGCATGCTGAACGCTGTTTGTCTTGTCAAATTTTCTAGATTTAAGAACTCTCTCACACATACGGTAATTCTACACCATAAAATATTAACATTTTTTTAGATCTTTTCTCAGAAATTAATGTTAATTCACATGCCATGGATTTCCAAAAACAGGTTCCTTTAGATGGTATTGTATTTATTGAATTTAATATTGGGTCTTTTGATCTTTTGGATCAACAGCAACAAATTAACAGATATAGGAAAGGCTGAACTTGATGGACGCATGTATTTTTTCAGCCTATATAACTATGTAACAATGTAATATAAAAGACAATAGAAAATTACTATTTTATATCTCCTTCATATATAGTGTCTAACACTGCCAGATGCCGGGATTTGCTTGAAGGTAATTACTTTCAGTTAGACTATGTATGTGTGGATGTATACAGTATCAACCAACCATATGCGCTCTTTGTGTATAATACTGTGATAGCCAAAATATATCTTTAGTATACAAGTTTTGTCCACCAGAAATATTTTTTTTTTTCTGCCTTTCTCATCCTTATGAATAGTAATCATGTCCCAAAATGTCTTGGCAAGAAGACCAGTGTTGTTCACACCATTGGAACATCTGTGGCATCTTGTGATCCATCTGCCACAAAGCCTGTTTCTTCCTACCACTAAAAGTGATCAATGTATGCTGATTATAGCGGAAGAAGGTTAATATTATTATATAGTGTACGAGTAGAATATTATATGAATGCATCTGAGACAGAGACATTTTCTTTTTAGTTGATAAGGTATCCCAGGCAGAGGGGAGACATGTTTTTATTCTTCTTCATCTATGGTTCTTGGCTTCCAAAGGAGGTTTAATGACATAGCTGGGCCTGTATCATTCTCCAAATTTTAATATATGCGTTTTTGGCCTGCTATACATAAATATCATTATATCCCAATATTAAGCAAGGCTAAAACTCAATTTATAGGTGGATAATTCACATGGCGAATTAGGCTAGAAGCTTTCTAGGGACCACAGAAGGACCTACTAGGGGGCACAGGTGTGTAGATACTGAAGGCTGTGTCTGTAGTGTGATTTAAGAGCAGAGCAAGCATGGAGGTGCCCTCATTTTATATCCTTTCAAGGACGCTATGCATTTTTAATTCACTTCTACCTTTCCCCCCATAATATACCCTTTCAAATGACCCTTGTCTACAGGCTTGTTCTCTAATAAATGAATCATAATATTATAGATTAGACACAACCAATAGCAATATACAGTTATGCTTTTTTCTCTTAAAGAGTTAGGGTTGGGAGCGGAAATTAAAGAGTTGCATGATTAGTAATTAATGGGAGAGATTTGGGTTGTTTGTATTTATTTATATTCATATAAATTAAAATTTTCCTATTTTGGAATTATGAATTTATTTCCAGCCTGAAAAACCAAGATATTTACAAGCATGTGCAGTACTATTAAATGTACTCTAGAGGGTGTCTGTTACTCATGCAATTAAAAAAGTTCCAAGGAATTTTTAGAAGCTCAAGTGAAAGAGAAGGCATTCAATTCCGATAGTTATTCTGATTGTTATTTTTTGCTATTAATACCTATAGGTGTATATATAATACCTTTTTTATTGGACTAACAGAATTTTGATTTTGGAATGACAAGCTTTCGGGAGCTCTTCTCCCTTTCTCAAGTCTAAAACATATGTGTGCATATATATATATATATATATATATATATATATATATATATATTATATATATATATATATATGCATTCGGATTTGTATGAATTTTAAATTACGAATGTTCGAAAGTAAGGAGGGACCCCAAGAAAACCAAAGGAAAATGAAGCAGAGAGCTCAGAATTTTCTTTGCATTTCGCTCTCTTCTCCGCTAACCGTGTCCCTGTTTCCTTTTCTGTAGCTTCACCACCCTGTCTTACTTCTTCTTGTTCGTCTGTCTTTTGTGTTCTTTCTTATTCCATTTCTCCCTATCTGCTGCGTTATCCTGGCCAAAGCTACCGTGCACACCATCTCCCCCACACTGGGGTGTGCGTGGAGGCTCCGCACTTTTGTGGAAGCGCTCTGGGAGGTCTGGATAATGCAGCGGATAGCAGGGAGAACCAGACGCAGATGGCGGAGAAAGTAGGGAGACATTGAGTGAGAGTGAGTGAATGCAGGTGAGTGACAACAAGTTTCTTTCCAAATTGAAAAAGCCCTCTGATTTTCATCCAAACTGAAATGACAGGAAACAAAATTCATTGTCTGAGAGCAAATGGACCAAAATGGTAATAGATAATACCTGAACTACAAGGCAGTAGACCATTCTGTGTGACAGAATGCTGCAAAAGGCTTGCAAATTGAATGAGGTGAAATTGAACCCGTTATGAAGTGACATCATATGATCTGTAAGATGACAGGTACATTTTAAAGGAGGAATTATGACCAAGAACCAGAAATGCATACGGTGCTTCATTAATTGTGTTTGTTCAATAAAGAGCAGTGGCTCATTTAGGAAGCAGCCCCTAGGCTAAAAGACACTGTTTCTATCTTCTGCAAATGCAAGTACAATAATGCAAAAATCCCTAGGATTTTGGAGACAAGTACCTCTGTAGAGTATGTCTCTCAGAAATACATTCCTGATGTTTACAACCAGCTTCATATTACTGTTCATAGAGGAGATAACTTAGAATGCCATGGTGCACAAGAGGAGGCATAATGCTTTATTTATTTAACCTACAGGATATCTGATCATTGATAATCCTTAGGGCCATCTAAAGGGGCAGCCACCCTGGCCAAAGATTACCTTACCTCCCTAAACAACCACCAGAGTCTGGAAGCCAAGGTCTGTGCTTATAGGTGACCACAGTCATTTTTCCAGGAGATAGGGCATGGACACAATGAGAAGCAGCATGCCTAAGGGTAACTGCTGGACAAGGATAATGTGCCATACCTGCAATTGTGGTTGCTATAATGAAGTGTTAGTGGGACAAACATTTTGACATACTCATAAAATATGTAGCTCTGGTTTATATGGTTTATAGCAAGTAAAATCCAAATGGTTTCTGTTTGCCAGCCAAACAAATGACCAAAGTTACTACCAGTGACTACATAAAATCAGGTGACAATATTCGGACAGTTTATGTTTGCTTTTGGGACCAAAAAGTACTCAAGGATTATGACATTTTCATATTGCTCATAGGAAATATAAGGGGCTGTCAGAGAACAGAATTGGCAATAATTGTTGCTGTGGGACCGCTGTGTTGCCTCTACCTAAATGAGGAATCACAAGTTTAGTTATGTGGCTCCACAGATCTCCACCTCCATCATTGTACACCATCAGGAACATCTAGGTTAGGGGGTGTTCTATGAAATCATGGACAACCAAAAGTATTACATGCTACTAATCACACTACCTTCTCTGGGGACAATAAGGCAATGTCATCTTACCATATTTGACTAGCTGGGTAAGTCTTAATTACACGACTCTGGGGCACCAGGATGAGGTAGGTGTTGGCTGTCACAAAATGTATATGAATAAATAATAAATGTAACCAGTGAAAATCATACCTGAATCTGACAGGAGTGTTTACTGGAGACTGGAAGTTTAATTGAGAGCAACATGCTAATCTCATACTGCTAATTTATACCATTGGGAGCAGAAGTGACATGTGAAATACATGAATTTACTGGGTGAAGGGTCACCTGAGGTCCTGCTTTCCTTTAACACCAGTCTCCTTTCTCAACCAAACATGTGCTACAAAGTATGCAAATTAGAAAAGGGGCTAAAGGGAATCACAAGCACAGGGGTTAACGTTCATTACCACGGCAAACCTTGAAAGAACGTAGCAGATTCAGGCAAAATGTTTTAGAAATATTATTATTATTATTATATACAAAATGATAACAAAGGCCAGTTACAGTAACTATGTAAGGGGTAAAAAAAGACCACATTAAAAATGCTATTCCACATGAAATATCAATCGATAAGTGTTGCATCATGTAGAGAGAACGAAAATAAACAGAAATGTCATTTCAGATTTAATGTTTTTCCAAATGTAACAGTCCCCAAAAATGGTAGGTAGACCTGCACCTTTAAGAAATGCCATTATTCTTAATTTCATCGAAACGTGACTTTAACATTTTTTTTCCAGATTTTTTTTTAAAAAAAACACGTAATGGGTGATGTCTCATAAATCAGTTTAAAGTTTTATTTAGCGCAATCACGGTGCAAAGAGGTAAAAGTGGAGGAATCACAGAGAGCAACACACTAGTTGCTAGTATACATGCTGTGCAGTTGCCCTTTTGCAAGAGAATTGTCTTTATTTGATTTAAGGTTTGATTTGGCCCAAAATATGAGATTCTCAGGGTCCTGGTAAAGACAATGATTTTAGTGCAAAATTTGTAAAATAGAATTAGCAGCATAGCAACCAATGGGATGTCCCTATCAATTGGATGATTCATTTGGTTGCTGTTCATCAGAATACATAACTCCGTATAGTTTAGATACTAATACTACAAAATAAGGAAAAAAGCTATTGCGAGAATTTCCTTTTCACCTCCTGTAAGCTAAACATCTTGCTTATCTTGTATATAACTACAAACATTGGAATTATTATTTTAATTTCAATTAAGTTACTATAATCACAGTAATATCTAGATTGTAAGACCTGTTAAAAACATATTAGCTAAAGCATCTTATATCTGAAGAATGTGAGTGGCAGCATTAGATATTTCTTGTAATGTATCTGGTTGTTGCTCTCTCTGTTACATTTGACATTAGATTTCCTTGTTTGATCCCAACAGGATCTCAACTGAGGAGTTTAAGTTGTAGAAAAGTGATGGTGGTTCAGATTAGTCAACTTATTTTCAATGAAAGTTGTTGGGGGCTAAGAGTAAGTGACCTAAGAGACTTTATTTCTTGAGAAATTTCTCCTTCCAAATGTTTATTACAGATTAAGATTTCAAAAGCTGAAATGTTTTTGCTCTCCACCGACTAAATACTGTTTGTGGCCAGAGCAGCCTCTACATGCAGGTAGCCATGATTCTACATACACCTAGTCCCACAATCAATGAATCTACTCCCCCAGAAGCAGAGCACCCAGTAGACAACACTGGACATTTTGCAGGTTTGCTGATGAATCAGCCTTGTGAGTTTTTAGCGCTATATGAGTACAATACAAAAATAGAAAAACTACTTATATTTTAAAAAGTTGCCAATTATTCATCATACAATCTAAAACTTGAAATTAAATTTGATTTTACAAATGAATATGGCAACCATTGTTCCACATCAAAGAGGGGAGTTTTCAGAACAAATTCATAAACAGGTTCTTAAAACCTTCATGATGTTCCATGCCATTATGAAAAACTGGCCCAAAAACCAATAACGGCTGCATGGAACGTCATGAAGGACCTCCATTCATGATCCCCACGCCAGAAGTATAGCACGATCACGCAAGACTTTCATTATGAATGGATGTATCACGTTCTGAATGAGCGCAATGTTACAGCCAGGGCTCCTGATCAGTCAGAGACCAATCAGGAGCCTCAAAAATAAAATAAAAATAAAATAAAGGTTAAAAAAATGTCCCAACGGGTTGTCAGCTGATGTATACTTACCCCCATCTGCAAATAAGATCAATAAAAATTACACACAAAAAAAAACACACAAAACACAAAAGAAATAATAAAAAAAATACCATATAATATTTTATTATGCTGATGCCCATTTTTTGCTTTTCTTGTGCACCTGCTTTTGTTGGTTACAAATCCCATTATCCTCAGACAAGGTAATTATAAGGGTGGTGGGAGATGTGGTGTTGGCGTACACTTTTGTTTGGGTATTTTGAGCTGATGGGCCGCTAACAGTCCCAAATGAAACATAGGACTGACAAAATACAATCTTAAAAGTTTTGAATAAGGAACGGGCATGTTTCATTTTGTGCCCTGTAAATATATAAATAAAAAAATAATTAATATATTTTGGGTATTTTGCTCAACTAAACTGGTTTTTGGCAGCCAATCTAATAAAACACCTAAAAAGTTACAAAACAATGCTGTATCGGTCCAGGAAAAATAACAATATATCATTTGTGTTGGTGCACATTAAAGAAAGGGTTAAAGAATATATATATTTTTTTTAAAAAAAAAACATAAAAATGCTTCTTGTTGTGCTCTCAGTGTATAAAGAAAGGCTATTTTATATTTATGCAACCAATAAAGAAAAAGTTAAGTAAACATTTTTCTTTAATCGTGTGACATAAATAAATATTATATACATGTTATTATTTCTACTTGTGTAAAGGGTACTTTTCTTTGTGTTATTTATGCTTTCCGTGATGTTTTCTCAGTAGTTCTCCTTTCTGTCATTAATCAAGGCTCAGAGAGTGCAATCAGTTGAAAATGACTGATTGGCAGAGAAGGTGATGACATATTTATTATATGCATGCCTTTTACATTTTTTTTTTGGCATTACTAATTACCTTTATAAATCAGTTATATGGGAAGTAGGCCTGGTAATCATTTTGGTCAGATTGCATTTATTATCATTTTTATGGTTTACGTAAAAAATCTTGAAGGTGCTGGAAAAGCAAGGCTAAGAAAGGATCACTTCAGCCATGGTTTTGTAAGCATATGGTAGCGCAATGACACCCATAAATCTCTCTGGTGCTTCATGGTATATGTACAACCCTCCAGTATTTCATGTATGCCTATTTGGTATGGCAGTTACTACTTACACTGTCTACTGGGTCGCTCTAAATCTCCTTTGTGGCGCTCATCTATAATCTCTTGACTCTTCATGTATAGTCTTAGTAAAAACATTCATTTTTCCTTGTATAAAGTGGATCTACATAGCGAGAATAACAAAAGGGCGCATAGAGCAATTGTTCTGGGTCCCCAGTAGTAGGAAGCCCTGAGTCCCCATACTGTAGTAGACTTACTTGATGAGTGCTGTCATATATTGTGCTATGTATGAACTTAAGCAAGGGACTGTCAGATATTAGCAGAGCTCCTCTCTTCTCCTGTCCATCTGCACCTAGGTGGGAGGCATGGATGGTCACAGAATGTACTCTGACTTGCTGCTCCATTTCCCTTATTTCCATTCTGTAAGGTTGTGCAGTAGCTTCTACGCAGCTCAAAGTGTCTTGAAATCCTGGGGCTGATAGCAACTATAGGTCAGTTAAGAGGAACTTAAGTGTCCAGTATTTTTCCACCCCTGCGTTGTGTGGTATCTGTAATATTATGTTACGCCAACAGTCCTGTCCAGTGTCATAACAAACATGAATGTCTGTTTTAAATTACATTCATTATGTTTTATTTATGTTGACATGGGAAAATATTTGGGTGCAAGACAAGATGGATAAGTGTTCCAGTGCCTGAAGATCCTTAAACTGGTCTTGTGGCTCTATTATTTTGGGATACTTTAGGCAGTGGCAGATCCAGATCCTATTCTCGGGAGGGACACTCACATTAAAATGCACTCACATTAACACACACACTAACAGATATATACTGACTCATACAGAGACACATACTAACATACCCAGATACTTACACTAAAACACTACCTAAACACTCACACTCACACGATAACACACATAACCAGAAACTCACACTTACGGTACATACCTAGACACACTCACGCAATAACACATATAACCAGAAACTCACACTTACATACTCAGACACACACACTAGACCACATACCCAGATATACACACACTAACACAACCAGACACATACTTGCGTATCAAGACACACCCTCATGCAACTCATTTGCTCTGCATGTACTCGGCCTGTCTTCAACTACATGACCCCACGGAACCCTGCCTCCTCCTGGACTTAGGACTTACTTTTTTTTTTCCAGGTCTGTCGTAGTTCTCCCATGGATCCACTTTGTTCTTTTACTTTTAGTGCTGGCCATCTAGACACACTTTTGCCCCTGACAGGTGACAGACTAATAAAGACGTTTATACTCTATCTAGGGAAATGTGGTGTACGTTTTATTTTAAATATGGTGCATTTTCTTTATTTATGAGGGAGGGGGCCTTGACAGTTGTGTTCCGGTCACGTCACTATTTTACCTGTATGCTGGCAAGCTGATGTAGCTACAGATCAGCTGCCAGACTGGAGGCAATGTTACATGTCGTAGTGGAGAAGTTACAGTTGCGTTTACAGCAATTTTCAAATGTAACTTGTATGTATCATTTAGGTCAGTTAATAAAAAAAGCCATCATTCAAGCAGGTCTATGTGTGTTTCCATGGAAATCTAAAAGCTAAATACATTACATTTTTTTAATTATTGTTTCCATGGAAACTATCAGCTACATAGCTTTTGATATCACTCACTGATCCATACCCCAAGGATAAGTTCATTTATTTCAGTTCTATGAGATGCTACCAATCGGTTACTAATCTCTCCTCTGTCAAAGTCTTTGAGTTTAGATGTAGTAATGAAGTTTCTATGTAAAATAGAAGTTTCAGCAGCCGCGCGCGCACACACAAACAGACATATGTGGTTTGCACCCTGAGCCCATTTTACTAACCGTGTATCCTATACGCAGTTTACACTTATAAAGCTATATGTCCCTTTTAAGTATATCTATAGACAATCCAATAACTCCTGAGAATATTTACTGTACATAAAAATGCCATTACAGAGTAATATGTCCCATGCTACCCTAACACAGAGTAACCACATTGCTTAAATAAATTAACCAAACTTGATATTCCAATTATAAGAGAAGGAGCTGTCCCATTTGTCATGATCCTACAGGGGAGACAACCTTAACCAAGTCACAGAGTAATCTGCAATGTGTCTAAGAGTCCAATGCACCAAGCTGCACAAAGAAGCATATTAGGCACTCTGTCCATTTTGGAGCCCCAGATGATGACCTCTAGGTCTGTCAGAAGACAGGCACAATGTCTGAAAAGACGTACCGTTGCGCAAAGGTTTTACTTCTATCTTCTTCATTCTTATGGTAAGCTCTCTTATCTCAGTAAGGTCAACTTTCTCAGTAAATTAGGTCAACAGATGAACAAACTTTCCAAAACCAAACCTTTGCAAGGCTCTACCTATACATTCATGAGACAAATGATTGTCCTGTTTAAGGCTAACCAGAGCAGCCTGGACCTTGTGTAATGGATCATGCCTCATATAAGGCTAGATGGCTATTCTGTGGCAAGGACTGGTCAGTGTGGACAATATCTTGTAGTCCACATTAAGGAGGGAGATGGGGGTGGGGGTTCACTAGTTAAATCACATATTTTGCCTTTCTGTTTGTACAATATGAAACCCTCCATCAGCGTAGAAAACATCTTCCCATTTGTCGCCACTTCCTCACATAGTCTGAACAGGACTGAACCAACGTAATTCTATGAAGAAAATGTTCACTACCCGGTGTTTTACCATCTGTGAAGCATTTAGTGGCAGAATGCAGGTTCTCCAGCATTATGGGGGAGTTCAGGTTTGCTTGGCCTATGTTGTCAATGGTGTTAGTGACCTCACTATTAATCATTCTATAGCTGACAGATGTGTTACCTTGGGGGAGTAGAGGTCCCTGTAGTAGTCGAGGGCTACGTTTTTGGACCCCTTCTTTCCCCCAAGTTATTATACCTTGGCTATCACAGCTTAGTGCTCAGCATGCCAGCTTAGTATAGTGTAGAGTTAAAGGCTGCATGGCTCTCCCTGCTCAAGATTTTCCACTCTGTTGCAGGAGATTTTTTGCCTAAATATGCCTTTTCAGACTTCCCTTGGTCTCCTGCAGTTCATTCTCCACCTCCCACCCATATTGCTGAAGGTCTGACAAGGACTGACACTATTGCAGTTCCTCCAAAATCTCCCGCCTCTACACAAGGCAGTACAATAGGCAGTAGTGTGTAAGGGCCATGTATGTGTATATGTGTGTTAATGGGCAGGGGTTTGTAAGGGCAGTGTATATGCATGAAAATCGGCAGTGTATGTGTGAAGGCAGCATGTATGGACAGGTGTGTGGAAGGGCAGTATATGTGTGTTTATGGGCAGGCGTGTGTAAGGGCAGTGTATGTGTATATGTGTGTTAATGGGCAGATTGTGTAATGGCAGGTGTGTGTTAGGCTGGTCTACAGTTTCATAGTATCTACATCCCCTACCTCGATTAGGCAGTTAAACTCTCCTCCAACTACTAGTGATCCAGTAGTTGTGAAATGTGGAAATGTGTCCTCAGGGTCGGCAAAAGTTCCAATTGTCATTTCCTTTCCCCTGATAAAAACAGTAGTACTCGCAGATCTAAAGCTGTTTCCCCTTGACCAAAGGGAAGGGCCATGGGAGAACTCCCTGCTAGGGTCAAATTACAATCAGGTAAGAGGTATAGAACACTCTGGGTATGTAGACATCAGCTGACTGACATGTATGAAAGGTAAGAGTATTCTGCCTTCTAGATCTAGAGCTTTGCATTTATCTACATTACATTTCATCTGCCGTTTGTGTGCCCAGTGCCCCAGCCTATCTAGATCACTCTGCAGCACAGTAATGTCCTGCTCACATTGTATTACTTTACAGAGTTTAGTGTCATCTGCAAACACGGAAACGCAAGATCATTTATAAATATGTTGAATAAAATTGGTCCCAGAACAGAACCCTGAGGGACACCACTTACCACTTTTGTCCAGCTTGAAAAATTACCATTTATGGCAACTCTCTGTTCTCTATCTCTAAGCCAATGTTCTACCCAAGAACAAGAATTTGCATCCAGACCAATTTCTTTCAGTTTGAACACTAATCTATTGTGTGGAACTGTGTCAAACCCCTTGGCGAAATCCAAGTAGATCACATCCACTGCAACACCTTGATCTACACTTCTACTTACTTCTTCGTAGAATGCAATTAAGTTACAAAAACTAAAAGTTAAAAAACAGTCAAAAACAAATATATATAAAATAAAAGTACCTTGTCTAATCCCCTTTTCTCTTTTAAAGTTTTTATTTAACTCCTCCTTAGATTTGATATACTCATATAGTGATCATATAGTTTTAATAATTTTCTAGGAAGTCCCTAATTTTAACCCTTTGTCTCTAACTGAAATATATATATATATATAATATATATATATATATATATATATATATATATAAAATCATGGGGGAATCCAGTGAGGTAGTTTAAACAAAAGATACATTAATAGTGAGAGGAGCCTTTTTTTTCGTGAAATGGTTCAGATTGCCATACTAAAAAATAGCCACAAAATGTTTGCTCAGTTTGGGTCTTGAAGTGTTGTGTAATTGTATTATTTATTTAACTGTTTAAATGTGATCAGTTTTAATATAACTTATATCACTTTTAAATTGTGCTGCTTGAGTTTTTCAAAGCCAAGATTAAAAATGATTTAAGAAGCTGCATTCCTTAAATGCTTATGCCTTGGAAATGAGCACATTTTTACAAGTTTATGTTACTGTATCAGCAACAACTGTTCCGAAGAATTATACTTTAGTAAACACTTTTACGTCAAATACCATATGGCGGTTATCTGAAGTAGCAAAATATGAATAATTTTTTTTAACAATAGCAGCATATTAAAGGGATGTTAACTCTGAAGTAATTTCTCATAATAGTTTCACAAGCTTTCAATACTCTAGCATGTGATACATGGTTGTTATAAAGGCAAAGAGTTAAGGATAGAGAAGGGGTTAATTGCATCCACACTTAATTGTACATTCACTTACACATACATTGTACACACAAACACACACTTACACTGCACTGTTCTTTGAGATGGTTGAGCTGGCTCTGCAACTGCTTGCACTCCTCCACATTTGATGGCAGTTAGTTTTTAACTCAAAAGTGCTGAAATTTTTATAGGATTTGTCCATTCGTCAACACACATAGCCGCCATTACAAGCCGTATTGGCGCTCCTTGATGAAATAAAGTTGGGAGAGACTGTGTGCATAGGGGGTATATCAATGGCTGAAGTTGTCAAACAAATGAGAGGTGGTCTCATTGATGGTTATGGCTGTGATTGATGAGTCCAATAACCTGTGCAAGTTTTTCCTTACTTTTTTACTCTGTCCATTCAGATTTTACAAGGGGAAGGGACAAGCATTAGATATACGTGTGCTGGCGCCATTTTAACTTGTCAAAAGCAGCAGTCATAAGACTGATGAGATTTGGAGCGGTGAGATTGATGCTCATCACTCAAATACAATACTGCAAGTTAATTAACAAAGCAATAATAGTTTATTTTATGCAGAAAATGTACTGGTGTGCGGAGAAGCTGTAGGGTATGTATATACATTTAGAGATTTAACTTATAGATTTAACAAGGACTGCATTTTTTCCCAAATTATTTAAAAAAAAACTTTTGGTCAACACAAAAAAAAATATTTGTGACAAATTTAGGCATTCGACTGTGCTTGCACACAGTGTGTTTTAGTTATTTAATCAATATTTTTCTGTTCCTGAAAAGAGTATAGTTGATTCAGACTCTAATTTGTGGGCAACACAAAATATTTTGTATTATCCTTCTATCTTATCATATATTATTCTTTATTGATAAATCTTAGTAGTTAAAACCAAGCATTCTATTGGGCTTACGCACAGTGTTTTTCCGTTGTTTAAAAATGTAAAACCTGTTCCTGAATAGTTTGAGATGGCTGCCCATTTCAGTCCTGCTCCAAGGGGCTCAAGAAGGGAGCCAATTATTCAGTCATACATCCGCCATCCTTCACGGCAGCGCTTTATCTGGGCTGGTCAGCAATTTATAAAAAATTATATGTGTCGTGGAAAACATGGCTGATGTGGTCACTTTAGCTGCTTCTCTCTCACCTTCCTTACTCTGGGGGAGTCTTATATTTTATAATATGGGACAGGGGTCGGTCTTGTGGTTGAATGTGTATATCTGTCAGTGCCTGGCCTGCCATTTTCTTGTCTCTGAGCATCAATGCCCTTCCTTACGCTGGGGAATCAATTCTTATATTTTCTAATATGGCGGGGGGGGGGTCTTGGGACTGGATGTGACTGCCAGTGCTTGGTCTGACCTGCCCTGTGTCTTGCCCTGTACCTCAATGCCCTTCCTTACTCTGGTGGATCAATTTTTTTTCTTATTTCCAATATTAGGGAGGGATTCAGACTGCCTGACAATGCCTGCCCCGTGCCCTGCTCTGCTTCTTCCGCTCAGTTTTCTTAATAAAATAAATATTTTCTTACATTTTTGGAGAAATTGAGTCCCATAGCATGCTGCTGGATGGTTCGTGAATGAGTCGGACAGCTGAGAAACGAAATTCGTTGCCCAGCAAAAACAAATCAAAAATTTAGGACAAATCGATCTTCCTTGCCGTGCACAAGTCAAAACTATATTTGTCCAGTAACTAGCGACCAACTAAACACCAGAAAGGTAAATAATAGAAACCAAAGCACTCAAACAAAGGTCTCACAGACACTGAAAACAGGTCCTGCTCATCTGTATAAACTCAGTTTTCATAGGAACAAAGTAGTTCATACCAAGTATCCACTCAGTGTTGATAATACAACACTTAAACTCAAGATCTTTATATTGTGCTTCAAATAATATAAATCACATAATAAGCAGCCCCAGGAGTTATAACCAAATCATTCAGTAGTTCCAATTAGAGGTATCTCCTTCCAACAGTTTCCACTTACCTCAAATATATAGGTTTATATGCAAAATGTAAAAGCTTATACTGTAGACCTACTGATCTTAATTAAAACAATTATATGAGAATATATGAGTAAGCGCCAGTACAGGCGTGAAACTCATTAAGCTTCTGTCAGCTTGATTCTATTCTTCCCCACTGATGTTCTTGTGAGACCATTTATCCACAATAAATCTTTGAAGCAAGTACAGAATTTTCAACTTTATTGCTGACTTAAAAAAAAACAAAAATTCAAAATTATGAAGACCAGAACGAAACACAGCTACCAAACACTCCAATTGGTCTCGTTACTCAGGCCGTTACCGGTAAAACCGACCCGAAATGTCTAGGAAGTCTGGCAATCGAACAGAGTTTGTCTGAGCCTCTGT
Source organism: Spea multiplicata (assembly GCA_009364415.1). NCBI lineage: Eukaryota > Metazoa > Chordata > Amphibia > Anura > Pelobatidae > Spea > Spea multiplicata. Next base: position 84,460 of record VKOC01046904.1, read on the forward strand.
CCTGCCTTACACGTTTCGGGACGTCATCATACCTGGGAACTTGTGGAGCCTACCCTTGCGGGACGTGGCCAGGACTGCCCACTGATGTCAGTAGGCGCTCCTGCTGATGTCAGTGGGCAGTCCAGCTGATGTCGGGGGCGTTCCTGGTGCCATCAGTGGGCATTCCCTCCGACATCAGTGGGTTTTCCCTCTGACATTGTGGGGAACACCCCCATTTAATGGGGAAATAGGTGCTCCCGGGACCCGGAGGATTCGGGTGTTATTCGGGAGAAGTGGCACTAACGTAGACCTACGGGTCAGATAGGCAAGAGGTGAGAACCCCCTACACCCTAACGAAGCAGTTTGGGTGAATCGAGCGTAGGGCGTTCTCCATCTTGCCTACCTGTTCCGCCTTTTTCTTCTACCTTAGGATAGTTTTTTACGGCAGTGCCTTTGGCAAGCTGTTTTGATAAGGCCGTTCACAGCCCGGCGCTAATGCAAGTGCTGATGTCCGGTGGCAGACTAGATACCTTTTTTGCATTTATCTATTTATTTACTTATTCATATTGATACTTAGTTTTGTTCCATATATATATATATTACACATATTTCTTCTATTAAAAGGTTTGGCTACTGGGATTCATAGTGTACTTTAAGTATTTGTTTTTTAACCATTTGAGAGTCTTATGGCAATGTAGCCCTGATTATACACTGCATTTAGTCTCATGCGCATTTGTCATATCTGATGATTTATTTCATACATATTAGCGTGGGCTTATTCATTAATGTTTAATTTCATTAATTTATTTTTAGCTTTATGAATTAAAAGTTATATGTTATTATATCATTTATATCTGAGTTTTGCTTGGTTTTGGTAAGACTTATTACTCACTGAAACAATTTGTATTTTGTATTCTGAGTTAAGTATTTACAATTCTATGGAAATGAATGCAAAGCTCAACAGGTCTCACGCAGGGGAGGACTTATACATAGACTGTCAGGAACATGTATTTTAGGCGTAATGTCTCTTTAAATATGTTGGTTCTACTTTTGCTTTACGTTCACAGGTCCACTAACAATTACCAGCCTATTTAAGGGTTTCCATATCAGTGAACATGTGCACTCTTAATGAGCTAACTACAACATGTACCTTTTGCTCCTGTGTCTCTCATATTAACCTTCTAATATTCAGGTCTCAGAATGACCAACTCACCTTTGAGTTTCTACTTGCCCTCATTCTGAATATCTACAGTTTGAACTGCGTACTAACCTTTTATTCCCAGATTACCTGCCGAAACCTTAATGGAATCCAGTCTTACTCTGCTTTCACAACTACAGCCTGCCAGTTTCTGAACTGCTCTACTTTTCACCATAAAATAATCACCTTCCCCAGGATTCACTTACGTACCTCAAGACTTTGTTAAACTTTATTTTCCCTTTGCTTGATTGAAAAGATAAACGTATACGGTGAAACAACCTATTTCAGTTAACAAGGACTGCTTCCTTTGTTTTATTTCACTTGAGATTCTCTCATTTAAACTGCCTGCATTATTAAGAACTTTGATAGTTTTTTCTGTTACCAATAAAACTCACTGCCATCTGATACCCCATATTCCTTCTTCATTTGAGGGGAACAGGAGGGAATATAACATACACATTCATGCACACAGACAAACACATACACATTTATGTTAACACACACATTTATATCTACATTCTAACGCTAAACTTTCTTTCTTTCCCAGTTTACTCGCTCCCTCCACCATCTGCCGTCACCACTTTCTGGCTGCTTGCACAGGGCATGAGCAGTCTTGCTTTACTGCAGGGTCACAAAATATCGCGTTCAGTGACCCTGCTGCTTTCCCAACAAGTAGTAGTACTCTTCGCAAATAAGAAATAAGAAGGCACACAATATAGTTTATAGCCACTTAAAGTGAATTTGTTCATTAAAGTGAATGCATGCAATCAAGTCAGAGCAATGAATGACCAAAGGGTCAAAGAAAAATAATTCTAAATCATTTTTGTAATTTATGCTAACTTCTATTAAAATGGCTGCATAATTATCTTACATATTTGCAGTTATTAAGACTGCCATTCGTGAATGACTGAAATCCTGCAGCGCCCTCAAGGTCCCCCTTCTCAGGAAAGCACATGTACAGGCATGGAGGTGGAAACCTTATGCTTTGGGGGTGTTTTTCTGCTAAGGGGACAGGACAACCTCATCGCATCAAAGGGACGATGGATGGGGCCATGTACCATCAAATCTTGGGTGAGAACCTCCTTCTCTCAGCCAGGACATTGAAAATGGGTCATGGATGGGTATTCCAGCATGGCAATGACCCAAAACACATGGCCAAGTCAACAAATTAGTGGCTCAAGAAGAAGCACATTAAGGTTCTGGAGTGGCCTAGCCAGTCTCCAGACCTTAATCCCATAGAAAATCTGTGGAGGGAGCTGAAAGTTTGAGTTGCTAAATGTCAGCCTCGAAACCTTAATGACTTGGAGAGGATCTGCAAAGAGGAGTGGGACAAAACCCTTCCTGAGATCTGTGCAAACCTGGTGACCATTATTTAATTTATAACTTGTTTGAAATGCGTTTTTCTAGATTTTTGTGTTGTTATTCTGTCTCTCACTGCCCAAATAAACGTTTCATTAAAATTATAGACTGATCGTGTCTTTGTCAGTGGTGTGTATGTGTAGTGGTGTATATGGTGTAAAGTTATATACATCTTTATGTTCACATGTGCATCTGAGTGTGTTTGTGTGTATGCATTTAAGTAACATAAAGTATGTAGATATATATATTTTTATACTTTATTTCTTTGTCTTTTTTTGGTTTTAAGTCTTTTGTGTCTTTTCTATCTTTTGTACAATAATAATAATAAATAAATAAATAAAGTAAGCAAAAAAACCTGCAAAAGTAGGTAATAAACATAGGACAGGTCAGGAGGATGCCTGGCAGGCCACTGCCAGCAGTTGCCAGCCCTCCCCATCATGGGTTTCAACATCTAAATTGTCCTGACTATAAAAATAATCTCTCCTTTGATTACCATGAAATCTTGTTCTATTGTCTATAAAGTTGCATGAATAAAAAGATTCCATGTCAGCATCTTTTCTCCCGATGAGATTTTCCATTCTTTTAATTAATTCCGTTGTCTATCTCTGAACCATTTCCAGATCTAGATATCTTTACAGTACTGCATATTCAAAGTGTGGTCTTACAAACAATACATAATTAGCCAATTGATGTTATTATCCAGAGCACTGATTCCCTTTAATATTTCCCCCCCTAATGCAAGGTTACAGTTTGCACAGATTCTTCACAATAGATGATTTCCCAAAGCTATTTGATGTGCAATTATGTTTATTTCTCGCATAATTGTACAATTTTTTTTCACATTGAAGCACATCTGCCGCCAAGTGTCATATTTTGGCTATATCATTCTGCAAGAAGATGGCATCAAGTTCTGAATTGATTATTGTAAGGAACTTCAACAGCTCCTATTAAACCAGTTCACTTAAGGTGTTATCTTTATGTGCCATGGTTTGGAGGAATTGTTGAAGTTTATGGAAAATGTTAAAATGTTAACTTTTTATTAGCAAATCATAGAAGCTGAAATATTATTGTATCAGTTTGTATTCCTCTTTTCACCAAGGTGCACACCACATACGCTCTTTGCTGCAGTTATGTTACTTGTTCCAGTTATTGGTTTCACCCAGGGGAAGTCTGAGGAGCGGTTATCCAAAGAAATAACTTTGTAATTATGAAAATGTTCTATATACACGCTAACTGTCCTTCAAGGATGATCAAGTGTAACATTTTACCTATTTTATATTACAAGTATTTGCAAAAAATAGCAGCTCCCAAATTCACAGAAAAAATGTGCCTTCGAGTGGAAGCAGGAGAGAGACGGGATATGAAAAATAGATTATTACAGCGCCAAATCCCAAAAACCATGAAGTCATATCCAATTTAATGTTTTCCAGAAACAAAAGATAAAAAAATGTTCCAGTCTAATGACCTTCGTTAAACTTTTGTATGTCAATAAATGATGCTCTAATATCATGAAGTGATAATGTATCAAATGGAAAGAATGATACCACAAAATATAATTAGCTCCTCACTGAATAAATCTAATATCAGTCAATCCGAATACACAAGTCTACTACACGCAATTTGATTATTGTTTTACATTAAGGTATAATGCATTTTTATGATTAGGCAGTATAAATCTATTTATTAAATATGTCAATAGTAAACCTATTATAACTATAAGTTTGAACATTAGTGTACTTTAAATAAAACTCTTTTGGAGATATGGAGTTATATTATTATTATTTATTGATTTATATAGCGGCATCAAATTCTGTAGCGCTGTACAACGGGTAGACAGGACATAACAAATAGCATATAACATAACAATTTGACTTACAGAGACAGCAGGCGAGGAGGGCTTAGAACCGTAGTTAAGGAAAGAATGCCTCTTGCGTAAGATAGTGTCAGGTGTATTGATCTTTGTGGTAGACTATGAAATTACTGATTATCATTCTATTATTACTATTTTTAAGCAGGTAGAGTAGGGGTTAATAGTATGGGGCTTATTAGATTTTTAACCCCTAGGGAATGCTCGGGTCTATTCAACCCACTTCTCTCGTTACAGACATTATATAGACTGGCCAGTGCCGGACATACAATTTATATCACTTTTGATTTATTTTGTCTTGCATTTAGGTGTATTATTAAAAGTTACGCTTTAGATTTATTCGATGAGGCGCTATCTATTAATTTATCAGTTCCAATTCCAATACTACTGGGAGTGCGGCTCTATATTTTGTTTGTTTATCACAAAACATAGCAACATGCATCATGGTAACCAATAAACACATGAAAAACAACATCTTAAAAAAAATGCTGTGACAGGAAGTGAGATCACATGGTTGGAAGTTATATCGCCACACTAGCCATAATACCATACACCATGGTAACCAGAAAACACTTTTTAAAATTGCCTTCCTATATTATTAAAGATATGCATGCACATAAATTACCAATGATACAATAATAATATTCTTTATAGAATTGTAATATTCTCACATTTATATAAACTAAGATTCATTATGATCTCTATTTACACCATAAAAGTATCTGTTTAGTCCATTCCTTTTCCACTGTAATTGTACTCAAAAAATCCTTTTTGTTATACAAAACATAACTAGTTTGATAGAAGCCAAATCACCCATCATTTAGTTCGTTCCCAGAAAACAGTCCCAACATAAGATCCATGGCTACCAAAAGTCAGATCCTTACTAGTCCTGCATAAAAACATTCAAGTCACTACAGGTCTCCCCACATAATATGTTCATATAAAGAAATAGTATTATGTCCATATAAATAGATAGTTTGCCTCTCTCTCAACCTTTGTTTCAGGTCAAGTTGTTCAGTGCTGGCGGGGGGGGGAGTATGGCTAATTTGAGTATGGCTAATTTGATGAACTAAAGTATGCAAAACAATCTTAGGTAAATTCATTCTCTGTACATTGGTGTTTAAAATGGGTTAGTAAAATACAGAATTACAAAAGATACAGTACATTGGAAGATGCCACATTTAGGTTATCCAAATAATTTCCCACGCACTAATAGTCCCAGGATTCTTCCTTTGTTTAATCACAAACATAGAAAATGATTTCAACCTCAATTTTGAGATATCCATCTATCTATACAACAAATACTATTATGAAATGTTACACTTAAATTTTAGACATTCAAAAAATTTAAAGATTTTGTCAATTAAAATCCTTACATATATCTTGTGTTTTTTGTTACTATTTAAAAGGACATTAAAAATGTGCTATTGTAGAAACAATATATATTCATGACACTTGGTAACCTTATGATTGACAGATAACAGCTGTGCTATAATTGAGGTCAGCCGTGTCAAGAATAAATAAATCATTGATATGATAGTATTGACTATTGACTGGTGCCATTATGCCATTATGCCATTTTCTTCTGTTTTTGTATTAGTTGCCTGGTAGGAGAGCTTTAAGTGTTGATGAAATTTCACTTATCATTGCAGTGAGCTAGTATAATTCTATTAACAATTTTGTTATTTTTTTATTTACTGAGCAGAGAAACCATTTAACCAGCATCCCGGGGGGGGGGGGGAGCCCATTGTAACTGTAGTTATTGAAGTTAGATGATGTGCATATTCTCTACATCTACTCTCTTCATCCCCCTGTAACTAGTCTCCTCTTCTTCACCCTGACAGCTGCTCCTTCACCGGCACAGAGTCCCCACCTGGGCAGAGACACAGTTTGCATAGTGTACACACAAGGTAGTTTATTTTAGTTAAGACTACATTTCCCATGACTCTCAGCCAGTCTGTTATGTTAACTATCATAGGAAAATAAGTACTCAACAACTGGAGTGCCAAATGCTTTTATATCATTATGGATTGGCTGAACATCACTGGAGTGCCAAATGTTAGCCACAACTGCTGCAAAACTACGAAGTGTCCTATTTGGGTTCCAAGCCTTTATGTCCCTTTTTACTACCGTCATGTTCAGAATGGTGGGATTGATATAGATGTAGAAAATCCAAACCACAATATGTTGTGACAAATAGATTGCAACATAGCTTGGTGGTGGTGTGTACAAATACCCATAGTTTAGGGAATAAAATCCCTGCACTTCCAGCATTGGTAACAAGCGATAATGTGGATTTAGTAACACAGACCAGTTACAATGAGCAAAATAACTGGGTTGTTGCCATACCAGGATGCGTGTTATATAGAAAGGATAGAGTTTGCAGAAAGGGAGGGGGGTTGCTCAGGAGGGGGGTTGCCCTTTACTTTATGTGAAACATAGTTTAAAGGTAACTCTTATACAAAGTACTAAAGGGAACCTAGAAACCATTTGGGTAACTTTAGGACTTTGTAACAAAGTGGTTGTTCACATTGGTGTGATATATAGACCCCTGAACATGCAGATGAGCTTGACAACCGGAAATGGCTAAAATGCCGATGAAAGGTGAGGTTATCAGTATGGGAGACTTTAATCTCTGAGTGAATTTAATCTCTGAATCAGTGTGGTTTAATATAAGGAGAGAGGTTTTGATTGTAGAAAAATGGATTTTCCTAAAATGGAGAGACTGGTCGGCCAGTCTTTGATTGACTGGACATCTTTAGATGGGGTCCAGGAGAGAAGAAGAAGTTAAAATGAGGAAGATGAGCAAATATAAAACTAAGATTAGGGAGGCAAAGTGCATTATTAGATGCACCAAAGCACACACTGAGGAGAAAATTGTCGGGTTAACAAAAAAGGGTGACTTCGTGAGTTATATAACTGGGAGAAGAAAACATAATCCATGAATAATTAAACTATAGACAAATGAAGGGAATTGTATAAATGAGGCTAAAGATCTAACAGAATGCCTAAATAAATACTCCTGTTCTATTTTTACAGAGGAAGATGAAGGTGAGGGACCATTGTTAGCCAAGAGAAATAGGGTGACTTGTGAAACAGCTGTGTTTACAGATGAAGAAGTTCTACTTGAACTTTCCAAAGTAAAAACAGACAAATCTATGGGACCTGATGGGATACACCCCAAATTATTTAAAGAGCTTTGATGTGTCCTGGCAAAACCTCTAGCAGACCTATTTAACCAGTCACTAATGCCAGGAGTAGTTCCAGAAGACTGGAAGTTGGCAACCGTAGTACCACTGCACAAAAAAAGGTGGTAGAGAAGAATCGGCCAACTATAGCCCAGTAAGCCTTAGTTAGTAGTTGGCAAATTATTTAAGTACGTTAGAAGAATGGTTGAGAGAGTGGCAGCTGCAGTTCAGTATTGATAAATTAAAATAGTGCACTTGGGACTTGGGGAATTCAAAGCAGAATGTAGCATTGGGGCACTGTCCTGGACTTAAGAGTAATTATTTCTGATGACTTCAAGGTAAGCAGACAATGCAACAAAGCATTGGGAAAAAAAGCAAGCAGTGTCCTAGGTTGTATAGCCAGAGGCATTAGTAGCAGGAAGAGGGAGGTGGTTCTGCCACTTTCTGGTCTGGCCTCACCTAGAGTATTGCGTACAGTTCCACAGACCCCATCTCCAGAAGGATATTGACAGATTGGAGAGAGTTCAGAGGAGAGCTACAAAAATGGTAAGTGGTTTGTTGGACAGAAGTTATCAGGAAAGATGAAAGGATCTTAATATGTATAGCTTGGAGGAAAGAAGTAGGAGCAATGTTAGAACAAGGGTCAGAGGCTTGGATGTAACTTAATGTTCTACTTCACTCAGAGGGCAGTAGATAAATGAAGGAGTCTTCCATCAGAAGTGGTGAAGGCTAATACAGTGAGGGAAATGGGGCAGAGGAAGAAATGTAAGAGATATGGGGAGATGGGTTGTAGATGCTAGAGAGAAAGGGGAGAGCTAAAGAAAAAAAGAGATAAAATGGGGAGGAGAGATAAAAAGAAAGGAGAGACAATGAGAAAGGGATGATATAATAAGGAACAAGAAAAATGTGGATACATGGGGAGATAATGAGAAGGGGAGATAAGAGAGATAGATATAGATAAAGAAGCGACTTAAAAAGAGAGAGGGGTGATGAGAATGGGGAGAGGGAGTGTATTTGTAATTTGAAAGTAAGTGCATGTTAATGCAAGTCTGTGAGTGTGTCGCTGCAAGGGCAAACATGAGCCAGTATGTTTGTGTGTATATGGACTGCGTATATGTGTGTGTGTGTATGGGCAGGAGTTGGTAAGGGCAATGTATATGTGCGTATGGGCAGTGTATATACGTGTGCATGGGCAGGCGTGTGTATATGGGCAGTGTATATATGTGGGTATGGGCAGGCATATGTATATGGACATTGTATATGTGTGTATGGGCAGGGGGGTGTAATAACAGTGTGTATGTGTATGCATGGGCAGTGTATTTTGTGTGTGTAGACAGCGTATATGTGTGTGGGCAGACGTGTTTAACGGCAATGTGTATGTGAGTACGGGCAGACGTGTGTAAGGGCAGTGTATATGTGTTTATTGTGACAGTCTATCCATTATTATTACTGTTTTGGCCCTAAAGGCTATAGAAAGATTCCTTGCCTTGTCCCCTTCAGCATACCAACACATTATGGACAATGCTCTGCTTCCAACTTTGTGGGAACTGTTTGAAGAAGACCCATTTCTATTTCTGCATGACTGCTCCCCGGTGCACAAAGCAAGGTCCATAAAGAAATGGTTGGATGAGTTCGGAAGAACCTGACTAGCCCGCAGAGCCCTAACCTCAACCCCATCAAACACCTTTGGGATGAACTGGAACGGAGATTGCGAGCCAGACCTCATCCAACATCAGTGCCTGACCTCACAAATTCTCAACTGGATGCATTGGCAAAATCTTGTCACAGGAGAGTGAACTAACTACATATCAATGTCTATGTATTTAGAATGCAATGTCATAAAGTCCCCATTTGTGTAATAGTCAGGTGTCCCAATAGGTATATATATATAAATAAGCAATTCTTGGCCTGCGCCTACCTTATGCATATTAGCCTTTTGAGCAAAGACAGGTGCCTATAGGGTTAATGGCAATGGTAAGTCCTGTAGGTGTGCAATGGCAGTTCTTTTGGGTGTCATGGCAAGTCACGTGTGTGTGCCAATTTATGTGATTGTGCAATGGCTGGTCCTATTGGTGCAGGACAATACAGGGCAATAACGAAATTATGCTAATTATGTGGATTGGGCACGGTGTGCGTAGCTTTGTGGGACTGAGTGAGACAAACAAATTCTGCAAAGTCTGGATTTTGTTTTCCAAATGTTGGCAACTATATAACGGTTGATGAGGGTATTAATGTACACAGTAGGGTTTATATATAAAAAGTAATTCAAAGTGCTTAAATCAAAAACAAATCAGAAACAATGCATTGCTTGCTATGGTGTTTGCTCCTAATGTTCCCATAATGCATATGAAAAGGTGTGCTGCTGGTAAGCCCCAGATGACATGCGGTCTATCTCAAAACATCCATAGTGACAGAAAACTTCTGCTTCAATTTTGGAAGAATTATTGGATGAATGAACATTTTCCATACTGCACATTTATGCTTTGAGCATGCAAGAGATTTCACGCACATCACCAAGCTTAATTTATGGCTGGTAAAAATGATTAATATATATATTATATATATATATTATTTATACAGGCTTGCAAGTATTTTTTAGTATACTCCACAAATTAATGTTATATAATGATATGTGCCACATCAGGGGTGTTTGTGTGAATTAACTAAAAATAAGTAAATATTTAATAATGTGTGTAAGCATTAGGAAAATGCCAAATTCTCAAGCTGGCTCCACAACACTTAAAATCACGTAAAATCTGATAATAGCGTGAGTCACATAAAATACAGACAGCTGCGGAGAATACTTACAGTGGAATGTGTAAACGTTTATGATGACAAACATTTTGTACTTATTTCCAGTTAATGCAGCCCGTATTAAAATAGCTGAGTAAATAAGTTAAAGTAAACCATGCGGTCCATATAGGTATTAATTAGTGAAATATAGTTGTAACGTTTGTAGGACAAATATATCTCAAACACACACTCATATATTTTACATACACACAAACATATATATAAAAGAGGGATATATATATTTTTGAGGGATATATATATGTACCTATATGAGAGAGATATATAAATCTAATTGAGAGGGAGCTATATATATATATCTACCCTATATATATATATATATATATATATATATATATATATGACCTGGATATATATTATATATATAGAACAGCCTCATTATATATATATATATATATATATATGTGTGTGTGTCTATATATATATATATAAATTAACTATCTGTATATATATATGTGTATATATTTGTGTGTATATATATATATATATATACCGGTATATGTGTATATATATATATATGTGTATGTATGTATATATATATACACGCGAAATCTCTGCTGTCACGTGCATTCCTTCTCGCCTCCGGCTACAGATTGTGCATCATTAAAACATCCCATGAAGGAAGGTTAAAGGGGAGGGAACCAAGTCATAGAGGTGAGCTGGGGCGGCAGAGGGAGGGGAGGGAAGGGTGGAGAGGTCGGCAGGAGCAGTAAAAGGGGGCTTTGTGCCTTTAAGATGTGTCACTGCCCCCTTCCCTGTACCAAGTACCGCGTTTCCCACTGACACACGGGCACTCGGGCTGCTGTCCGTACTTACTTTCCTACCTCCTTTTTTCTCTCTCTCTCTCTCTCTCTTCTCCTTCTCTCTCCCTCTTTTTTACTTTGTTGACAGCCCTGCTAGGGGCCTTTTGTTACCTCCCCAGCCAATGAAAGCATTTTACGACAGAGAACAGTTGGGATATAAAAAGGAGTTCCTTTGCCTAGTGCATGATCTGTGGTCGCCTACCCCTCCCCTATAGAGACCTGCGAAGGCAGCTGTCCTCTTTGCACCAGCAGCAGCCTTCCTCTGGACACCGAGCAATGCTGTCTCAGCGATCCCCTCTCTTCCTTTGCTTGCTAGTCCTGTCCATGGAGTTCTCCAAAAGCAAGGGCGAATCTCTCTATGAAAAGGGAGCCCTGCAGGTGGAGACTTCAATAGGAGAGAGTGAGGAGCAGGACTGTCCCGTGTGCATGTGGAGGAAGCACAGCAAGGAGATGAGGCTGGAGAGCATCAAGTCTCAGATCCTGAGCAAACTTAGGCTAAAGGAAGCCCCTAACATCACACGGGAGGTGGTCAACCAGCTGCTGCCCAAGGCACCTCCGCTGCAGCAGATACTGGACCAGCATGAGTTTCAGGGAGACTCCTTCCAGCATAATACGTTCATGGAAGAGGATGAGTATCATGCCACCACCGAGACTGTCATCAGCATGGCACAGGAAAGTAAGTGCACCTCTTAAATTGGGCTCGTTTGTTGGGGGTCTTTGCCACCATTTGTTACAGGGGATCTCTGCAATAGAAGAGGAACGCTCCAAAGACCCCTCCACCCCTTGAAGCTTAACATGCTGCCATAAGAGGTGACCTATTGTCATAATCACCCACACGTGCTTCATACCCACGTGTGACAGCTACTGCTGGTCAACATAGCTTGCCCTGTGTGTTCGTGGGGGGGCAACCCAGGCGCCTTGTGATAAAATAATCGGTCTCTATGACAGATCTAAAAAGTTAAAGGGCCATGGCTGATCGAGCTGGCAGAAAATCACTCCAGACCTTCCATGGTTCTTACCCCTTCTGTGTAATTTACTTCAAATGTTGCAACTCAAAAGCTCAGCTCAGTCAGTGCTAAGATAATAGGCAATAAACGTGATGGGGGCTGGTGGTCTTAATGTACACTTTCTGATACACAGTATTGTATTGTGAAGAATTTGATTTACTGGTTGATCAGGGCTTTGTATTACCTTGAAAGACTATTTTATATGAAATGTGTGCTAGATCATTGTTCTGTGCAGCATTGATGTGTGTGATGTCTACAACGTACTTCTAGAAAACCTGCTTTTTTTTTTCTAAAGACTTGATGACATTGAGTTGTGAAGTGTGGAAAGCCCGAAAGTGTGTACGAATCTTTAGTTTCACAGTTGTTAAGAGTGTTGTGTGTTTCAGAATCTTGAAATGATGAGCTGTCACTTCATTATAGGGATAAGGATGTGATCGCAACACTTACCTTTCTGCTTGAGTGTAAAAGTAATCAGAACTGAGGGTGATAATTATTCCTTTACAACACAGCAGGTTGGCCATATCTCTAATTCACACCTTGCACAATCACTGTGCTCTGCAAGATTAGGGTCAGATCCTTGGCACCTACATAAGGTATAAAACATGCGCAAGGTTATTTATCCTTACTGAACACAATATTTATAAAGCAGAAACATTTGTATGGTGTCACTGTTGTTGTTATGTCACGGGTCACTTGTTCATTGCTCGGAGGTGAAACCACATCTAATTGGTCTTACTTGTTAGCAGAAGTTCCCGTGACAGTCAGTTTATTGTCAAGTCTTAACAGTAGTTCACCTTGAAGATTTCTTTTGGGGAAGTGTTAATTGGACACATTTTTCACTGTTGTCATGATTTTCCACAAACTGGTTTCCTAGTCAGTGTTCGCCCCAACGGATCGTTGCTGTATTCTTTCCCTTAGGCTGGCATGACGCCCTCTTTAGCCTTGAAGAAAATAGCAGTGAATATCATGCAGCAGTGGGCTGTCACACACAATTTAGCGTATAACCCTTCATTAACCATTTTAAGGCCAGCTGTGCCGTTCTCGTTCTCTCGTTCTCCCAATGTCCATATTTGCATTCTTTTGTTATCTCCAGGGCAGTTTTTTAAAACAGTTTTAGCCTTTGCCGTTACAACAAAGAGTGGCTTTAGGTAACCCTTTGGGATTCTTAGGTTGCCCTTTTCTTTTTGTGAAGAGATGGGCAAAGACATTTGGTAGAGCTGAAGAAATGAAACTTGAATCCAATATGGTGCCCCTTGAGTCCTTCTAAAACAAAAAATACTGCAGTGAAAGAACACTTACCTGGCTTCACTTCCTACGACAAATCCACTGCATTCCGGCACAAATCCTTTGCAGATGCCAAAGGGAAAGCGAGAAGTTCTAGCACCGCTTTCCATTATTCTTTTAACATCAACTGAAATGATTTATGTAGCGGTATTTAATTTGACAATGTGTTGCATTTATAGGATGGGCTGCAGGCTTTTGGTAGCTTAAGTGCCTTTGGTTTTGGAAACGAGATACCATATGTCACCTGGTGCTGCAGGTGATCGGTAGTCATTTGTTTAGATTACATGCTTTCCCATATCTTGGTTAATTCCGTGGTTAATGATACGCTAAGAATGTAGAACTGAAATGGTTAACTGATTTCCGCTTTTATGAAATGTTATGCATTTAGATTTTCACACACAGCGTGACATCTTAAATATGTATTGCAGTTCCAGCCATAGGGTATATATTCACTTTGATGACGTGTGCTTTATAATTTTATTAGCATTTAACTTATGTGATAAATAGTATCAGTGCTGTTGGTTTTTCCATGTATTGCGTCTCTGCCACTCCCAACTGCCCTATCATTTTCTGCCTTGTTTTACAGGATTCCGTTGTAAACTTTCGTTTAGCGAGCTGTAAACTAGTAGTAAAGAACAATTGCACTGTTGTAATGTCACAAAACAGACAAAGAGAACATTTTTTTGCCAACACTGCTTTCAAAATATCCTTCTCTTTCATCCCGGGGATTGCGTGGTCTTCACAGTCTATATAAAAATATCTTGTTTGCTTTGGTACAGAGTTGTTGCAGAGGAAAGATAAAGAATGTAAGAAAGCAACAGTTTTCTATTCATAAAAAATCTTCAGCAACTAGTTGACGGTCTACTTCGCTACTTTTCTTACTCATCTCCTCAATTGTCTACAAGTTAGTAACCCATCTTTCTCATACTCCTACACATATTTCACTTTATCTCCTATACTATCAGGGAATTTCTATAAACACAGTATAGGAATAAGGCTATCATTAATGATGTAAGACAAGATTCTTGTCCTAATAAAGTTTTAGGAGGCAACAATGGGTAGACTAGATGGGCCAAATTGCCCATATCTACAATCAAATTCTGTGTTTCTATACTATCTCACTTCTTACCCAACTCTTATAAACCCATCCAAATTCATCATTTTCGTCACACTCCCTATTTCATATCCTAATTAATCACCTTCACCACATTCTTTCACCCTTTCTGCTTTTATAACCTTTTCATCCTACCTTAGGCTTGCTTCTTTAGCCTTACTTACCTTACCACTCATCTTTACAACACTCTTTAACTGCACCCACCCTACTAACCTATCTTTTGCGCATTACCTCACTTTTTATGTTATTTTTTTTTTTCATACGCTCACTAACCTCACCAGCTTCCCTAACTTTTCATCATGGCTCCTATATTACATACCTATATTTGCCTGGCTACATATAGTCATTTTGTTTTCCTACTATATATTTAACTTTCTCATAATTAAGTTTTAGTGATATTGTCGCCTTTTTTCATAAATTCCTTTCTTCCTACTTTTCTTTTTATAGTTTTTCACTTAGCTCTTCTCCGTCTTTTTCTCTTTTTATTTCTTTTGCTACCCTTTCTCTTTTGTTTCCCCATCCTTTTTTCTAATGCCTTGCTGTTTATTCTCTCTCTGGTTCTGTGCTCTCTTTGGCTCCTTCCCTCTCCTCTTTTGTTATTCTCAGGTCACTTCTGTTGGTTTTTCTTTTTTAGCCCTTGCAGTTATAACAAAGAGTGGCTGTGGTTACCCCCATGGGGTCCTTGTGTTGTCCTTTTCATTGGTTTTGGGAGGAGATTGACAGATCCATTTGGCATTGTTAAAGGAATGTGACTGGGAGCATTTCTAATCCTCCATGCCTATTCCATCTCATGCTAAAAATCTAAACATTATGATGTCCATATTCTCATTTCTTCTTCACTGTACAATTAAACTCTTTTGTTCCTAATTTGATCTGCATTACCCCCACGATTAACATTTACCCACTACTTTGGTTTTTTCTGACCTAATTATTTTACTTGTATTAAAAAAAAGTTTTATGGGCACTAAATAAATAAAAAGAGAGGCGAAAGAATGAAAATGTGTCCAGTACATAATAGAGAGTAAATATGGTATGATGATATTGTGTTCTTGATTCTGATAAAATATCAGCTAGAACATTAGTTTATTATTATATTTTATTTACCGTATATAGTGCCAACAACGAACACAGTGTGTTTTAACTGTTGTGTCTGTAGCCAGGCAATTTACACAGCGCTTCTTACATACATTCCATGGCTACGACAAAACTAGAACTTATAATATAGGTACTTCTATCAAATATTTTGATAATTAGCTTTCTTTTGTATTTTTTAATGTGTCAATGTGTTATTATGGAAGAATGCTGTCAATTTCCATGCATCGGGTGGATCAAATAAGTCAGGAAAGTTCAGGGATTCAAAGAAGGCATCTGTTTAGATGACCTTTGGCGATGCTTATTTCTTTTAAGTCTTGGCATTTGAGTGACCATACAGAGGAAACTAGTAGACAGAAATCAGGAAAAGTCTCTTGGGTCAGAAGCAAAGCTTAGTTAGAGGACAGTCCACAACAGGTAGAGGTGGCAACAGATTTTGGAGACCAGGCCTAGTTTCGTAAACTCAAACAGGGAGCAGATACAGTCTGACATCTGGGCAATAGACAGAATGATCAGAGTAGTCCAGGACAGGTACATACGGCTACATGTTTTTGGAGATCTGGCCTAGCTCAGTGAAGCCAACCAGGGAGCTGATTTAGTGCGGATCAAACGTGGGGGTACAGAATAATTGACTGTAATCTGGAGCCCTCTGTAAATGAGTACTTTCAGATATATATAGCTGAAAGTATGTGTCAAAACCTTCTCCATAAAGGTTTCCAACAAAAGTTTGCTCACAATTTAGAGGTACATACATGGTGCACATCTGTTTATAATTGCCAAAGAGATAGCAATACGTTGTGTAAAGGAACCTTCTATCCAGGGCTGAACAAATCCTAGGAGCCAGGTAGTCATGGCTGCCTACTTTTTTGCTGCTAGTGGCAAACCTTTTTTACTATTTTATATTAATCCCTCTTGGTTCCTCAGAAAAAGGGGTCCTGAATCCTATACAGATTTGTATAGACCTGCTGCTACCATTTCTCCACAATTAAATTGTTCTTGATATAATTAGGTAAAGTTAATGAGGTGAGAATATATTGTAATAAGGCACTGAATTTTAAGGTATATTTTCCATTTTCCTTGCAATTACAGTATCAGTCGCTCTTCCTGCACTGTTTGCTCTATTTTTTTAACTGAGGGCATGTGGTACATGATGTTGAAACAAGGCCAATTACTGAATTCCCCTTAAGAATTCATTTCTTAGAGAAGGAATTGATGTCTCACTTCGGACACTTAAGCTGAGTCAGGCTCTTAAAATTCATGCGTCTCCACTAAACCTGAGAGCAAAATCTTGGAGAGCATCTTTCCCTATTTCAATTTCATTTAATATTAGAACCACCTTGTTAAAAACATTCAGCTTCCGATGATACATATTAAGACTTAACAATTAGTGATGGTCCATACACCACGTGCGTATTATCAGCGCCTGGTATACAATCTGCTGTTCCCTTTTGGATTGTTAAAATCTCTATTTTACATAAACTTATATACCGTATATGTGTGGATAAATGGTAGACACAGTATAATAAACTGATTTACACAATGACTGAAATGACTGAAACATTTGCTGTAGGCATAGAAACAGATTTCAAGGTTCTGTCCTGAAAACTGTATAATAGATGACAAAGTTTTTATGGAGGTGAACATTTTCATCTTAATGGGTGGCTTCTTCATATACTGAGCAAATCAAAATGATACCATCTCATTCAAATGGAATTAAAAAATGTATCATTTTCAGTTAGCTAGTAACAATGACCAAAACTGACAATTTTGCTATGTCTTTAATAAATAGTTAACCCCTTTTTAATTATTAAGTTCCCTGTTTACACTTTTGGCCCACCAAGTTTTCTGCCAGTTTTTACCATTATTTTCACCATTTTATTGGTTTGTTTGTTATTGGGTTTTTTCCCACACACATTCTGGGTCTGTCTCACCATCAAAATGAGGTAAGAAGTGAAGGAGATTAGAAACAAACCCAAGGTTTGTGAATATTGGCTTTGTTGTGTAAATATTGTGATCACTGTGATTTACTAATCACAACAGCCTCATGACCACAGACTCTGCTGTTGTGGCAAGTCAGTCCCTACCATTGCTGTCAATAGTCATGTGATCCAGAAATACCGTATTCGCTCGATTACAAGACCACCCTGATTGTAAGACGACCCCCAAATCTGAATATTAATTCAGAAAAAAAAGAAAAAGCCTGAATATAAGACGACCCTATAGGAAAAAAGTTTTACCAGTAGATGTTAATTCATGTAAACCCCAGTTATGCACATCTGCCCCCAGGCTTGCCACTCTGCCCCAGAAATGCCTTATACCCCCTATATGCCACTGTGCCCCATGATATGCCTTTTAACCCTCTAAATGCCACTGTGCCCAATGATATGCCTTTTAACCCTCTATATGCCACTGTGCCCCATGATATGCCTTTTGACCCTTTATGTGCCACTCTGCCTCCAGAATTGCCTTATACCCCTATATGCCACTCTGGCATTTAGGGGCTTAAAAGGCATATAGGGAGGTATAAGGCATTACAGGAGGCAGAGTGGCATTAAGGGGGTTAAAGAGCATTTCAGAGAGCACTCTGCCTACAGAAATGCCTTATGCCCTCCCATTTAGCACTCCCTCCCCCTCCCTCTTCCAAACTAACCAGCGCTTCTGAGTCCCCGGTACTTAGTCCGGGCAGCGTGTAGAGCTCTACGCGATTCGCGTAGACAACTTCCGCTGCAGCCGAGAGGAGGTGCGGTTATCAGCGGGGGTTGTCTGCGTCCATCGCGCAGACCTTCCCCGGCTGTCAAAGTTCCCCGGCCGCCCCGGTGCGGAGAACTCTGATCTCTGACACTTGTCAGACCTTAGTGTAATAAGGTGTAGCTCAATTAGAGGAAATGCAAGTGCAAATATTTATACAGTTTCTAAATGGATAGCATTAACGCAACGGCCGACAGTGTGTAAATGTAGTATTACCGTAATTATTAGAATCATTTCTTTAGCATATTTGCTTGTAAGGATTTTGGTCCACCTATTTCATATCCAGATATAAATAAGCTGTAGTATTTTGTAGAACACTGATATAACCTCCCAATCCATAAATTGAGTTCGTTTTTTTGGATTTCTTGACGGGGTGTCATTTATACCATTGGTTTTATATATTTTTTGCCTTTTTATCCCTTTAAGAAAGCAGGCACACAGCGATGTGAGAGGATGCACAGTTGTATTCTTCCAGGCAGCTCGAGAGGGATGTATGAAGGACGAGATTACAATGAGATTGCAAAAAAGCACAAGGCCAGTACAGAGTGCTCATAGAACATGCAACTTCACTCTCTTACAGTACATAAAGTAAAGCAGCTGCATACGCTGGTCCATCCATCAAGCTGCCCCCAGCCAATCCGTGTCTTGGGGGTATTTTTGGAAGAAAGAAATTCTATGTAAACAATTGTGTATTACAAATCATTGGATAGAATTCTACACTGGTATATCTATTAATGGTATAGGTCTATATAACCAGCTGAATGCTAAACCTTATATACCATATACACATATTCTAGCATACTCATAACTATAACTTTGTGTAAGAGATCAGAGGAGGAGACTGGTAGTTTTGTTTAAAAACCTAAGTCTAATCTCAACTGTTTGAAATTTTGAATCGGGGCACAGCTTCACTTCATTGGTTAGGACCTCCAAGAACAGTAAATGTATAGAGAGACTGATATACATGGGCATGACTGCCGGCAAAGTCCTCTCCACCAGACCTTGCTCAGTCCTGGTATTCTGAGTCCCAGTGCCAGGTCCTTTCCTGGTGCTCAAATGTAGGCAGGGCCGGCCGAAGGCGTAACGCCGCCTGGGGCGAAGTTTACGAAATGCCGCCCCCTCCCCGCCGGCTGTCCGCGCGGGGGGCGGCATTTTAAACTTCGCGGACGCCCCCCCCCGGTACTTACCTGCGGCGAGTCTCCCTGCTCTGCCACCGTGCCGGCTTGTAATTCTGAGCGCCGGAAATTGACGCCACTTCCGGCGCTCAGCATTACAAGCCGGCACCAAGACCGAAGAGGGAGACTCGCCGCAGAGGAGAGAGAGAGGGGCGCCGAGCGGGTAAGCGAAAACCACTCTGCGCCCCTCTCTCTCTCTTCGGTTTCAAAAAAAAAAAACGCTCGGGGCGGCAAAGTGCCGCC
>VKOC01046905.1:0-59813 GCA_009364415.1 Spea multiplicata
GAGACCAAAGAGCCCTGTCTCCCTGTCCCTGAAGCTGCCTCCGGCAGCTGGGACACAATCTCCAGTGGACTGGAGATTGTGGGAGAGGAGTCTCTCTGATCAGCCCTACAGGGCTGATCAGAGGACTTCTGGGGGTTCGTTTTTGCTGCTGGAGGTCTGCCTGGGCTTCCAGGCAGACCACCAGTAGCAGAACCCCCTGAAAAACGGGAATTAACCCCTTCAATGCCGCGATCGCGGCATTTAAGGGGTTAACGCTGCACTGATGCTCTCATGGAGCGATCAGGCAGCAGGGGGGTGTTGGATCAGGTCCCCACACTTGTGTGGGGACCCATTCAACACCCCCACCCCTTCCCTGAAGCTGCCTGTGGCAGCTGAAACAGCGATTGCAGATTTTTCTGCAATCGCTGTTTAATGCCTAGAGAATCACTCCGTGGGAGTGATCGTAGGCTTGGGGGAGGGCTTAGACACGCTGTGCTGTCTGCCCAGGACTCCTGGGGGCGTTTTTTGGGAGAGACGTACCTGGTACGTCCCGGTCTACAGGTGACTGTTAACCAGGAAGTACCAGGTACGTCCCGGTACTGAAGGGGTTAAAAGAATAGGTGTATAATAAAATATGTCTTATAGGTTGTTTTCCATGTTTTGCTTATTAATGTGAATGGTTTTGGGTTGACACTTTAACAGCATTGTTTACCTGCAGATGGCAGTTTGACTATAGGCCTGGCCTTCTGTTGGGCTTAATGCCTGTCCCACTTGAACTTTTTCAGATTTACTCTATACATGGAATAAAAAAAATATATAAAAAACATTATATTAATATTTCTAAAATTGTAGGTATAGGCAGTAATCTTTGTGATGGAAATTGCACGAAATCTACCATATACAGAATGGAGATCCTAATTGCCTGCTTTAATGTTCAGGATATTATGGGTACGAATCTTTAAACTGAAAAAGTAGACAGCAAGTAGAAAAAAAGAATACCAAATAACCCAAGAAACACAAAGCAAACCAAGCATCTGCTGCATTTTCATGCTACAGGAATACAAGTAATTTCGAAAAACATTTTCTCCCCAACCGACCCATGAAAAAAATGGGCCACTTGAGAGATATACTTTATGCATAGTACTTATCCTGAATGTATGGTGCACTGTGCTTTTTACTATGAAAAATAGTCCATCTAATTCTTGTATAAAGTCTGTATTATTCTTCCTTAAACTCAGCCTTTCAGAAAAAACATTTTAGTTCCAGAGTATATTCTGTCACCAATTTCACTTCAACATAATAGACTTATGGACCACTGAATTCACTGTAGGCCATTATGCCATAGCATTTATCTAGTTTATGAAAGACCAACCTGTGTAGAAAATTCTTAGTACATTAAATTGAATGGCTCTGACTGAATAATAAACAATACTGACATTCAGGCATTTTTTTATTTCTTTTCGTAGACACTAGTCTATCAGACTAATTAAATTAGTCTAGCTACTGATTTTGCATTGTATTTGGAGTGTAAATGGAGCAGAACCATGTTAATTATATTACAATTATAGGCATCAATAATAGATCATCCAGTTTGATATAATGTGGTTTTAGCTTTCATAAAGATTCCGTCCCACCAACTTTTACTCATGCCAAGTTTTACAAAGCGTAGATTCTCCCAGGAATACCTCCCAAGTTTTCTGGTTTTATGAGACAACCATGATTGCCGCCACAAGGTTGAGCATGTAAAGTGGGTGTGTGGACAAAACCTTGCCCCACCAACGTCCTGCATCTAGCCATACACCTCAATACAGGTCCTGATTTTGGTACCTTAAATGTATGTGGTATATAAAATAAAGAAACACACCAAGAAAAAAGCCAACACACTGTATTTGCAGCATGCTCACACTGTTTGGTAGGCCTCATATTATATATTTGTATTATTTGAGCCTGAGACTAGCTTAGCGCACCAACATTTTTTCTTTTCCCTGTTTGCACATATTTGAGGTTGTTGGCTCCTCTTCAGTCTGGTTGCAGCTTGCTGTCCAGGGGTTAAATGGGAGGAGGTTTAATTGCACCTCCCCCAACACATTAATAAGGTTTTGGTAGCAGTATAAACTGCTTTTTGTGCCCACTATGTAGGAGGTGAGAGTAGGTTCTCACCCTATTGAGAGTGTGCCTTGACGTGGCGGGTGAGCTTAATTATGCTTTGGCCAATTCATATAACCAAAACCTCTCATTTTTATTATGTTTATATATTTGTTGCCAACTTTATTAGGGTAAGAAGCGCAGACAGTTTTTGTTTTTTGTATATTCCACAGTGAGTAAGATAGCCTGTAGCTTTGATTAATAAAGTGCGTATATTTTTTGGTCTGTAACAGCAAACTATTCATATAAATGCTGGATAATAGACACTATCTAAGCTTGTGCCTTACAAATGTATATTCTAAGAGATTTATTAAAACGCAGTTTCTAAAAAGTGATTCTTTTGCAAAGTTTGAAAACTGGTTTATCATGTTAGCAACCAGCATACTGCTTCAATCTTCAGTAAAAACAATTTGGTTGCTATGGTGATTATATTAGATTATATTAGAATGACTTTTCAACCTTTGTATCAGAATAACATTTTGTACTCAACCCTCACTCAATCTGTTGATACTGACACAGAAAATGTAATGACATTGATATAACCTGTCAACATATATGGTGAAATCATATCCAGTAATATCTGCCCGTGGCTACTTAAGTTTGATGAACTACAGCTCTTAGATTCCTTCCCAGGGAACGCAGAAATAATCAAGTGTATTTGTACGATACTTAAAAAACTCACTGGAATGATCCTTACCTTTGTGATATAGAAGAAAAAAATCTTAATACTAAGAAGGACTGTTTTTCTTACAGGTGCTTTTGGGGACCCCTTATGACCCAAGAAAGTACGACATATGGAGCCTTGGAGTGATCCTTTATATCATGGTCACTTGTAAAATGCCATTTGATGACTCCAACATTAGCAAGCTACCAGAAATCCAGCAATTAGGGGTGAAATATCCAAGTACCGTGTCTGTGAATGAAAAATGCCGCAGCCTTATCAAAGATCTGCTGCACTTTAGCCCTTCTGCTCGACCTGACATACACTCTGTGTCTAAATCCAGCTGTCTGTCATTTAACATTTGAAGCAGGCTAATAAACTTCCTTGCATATCCTTTGGCATCCTTATTATTCTTACCAGCTAACAGGTATATATTTTATTTCCACGTCGATGTATTTGTGGAATAAAAGAAGATCCCAAACTGCCACTGGAGCAGCGGTTATAGTACGTGTTCAGCTCTTTTGGCTTATGGCCCACTGGGCACTTTCCCGGTTTGCCATTCTGGGCCTGTTGTGTAAGCTTAACTTTTGTAAGGGTGCCTAAAATTTGGCATATACTTTGGAAAGATGAAAATAAGTGGGTGATGACAAGCAATATCAAGTGTCAAATGATGTGTCAGAGAGGTGGCACCAAGTTTACTTTAATACTCGGCTGATAGGTATAATAATTACCAATGCAGGAGTGATGCAACTCCCCTTATTGTTTAGAAGAAAGATTCAGAATGCTTTAGTCCTTCATATTGGTTGATGTATTTGGGAAATCTGACAGCTAGACTTCCATATGCCCAACCCAAACCTTTTCAACCCTCTTATCATCATTGGGAAGAAAATATGACATAACTTTGGACCACTGAATCCCAAATGTTCCCATGCATAAAAATAGTATTGCATACAATGTGAGCCCCCCCCATGATGGCCCTCTGTTTACTAAAAGGGACTTAGTTTACATAAAATATTGGTTTCTGCTCAACATGTGCCTCATATTGGCTATGGTACCCCCTCCTCCAATTTTAACATTGATGGAGGTGTATAAATTGGGAAAAACATGCAATTACCTAAAGGCTACATTGTTGCCAAAGAGTATACGTATTACATTAAAAGAGAACAAGACTGATGTTTCCAATGAGAGGTTGAACCTATCTATAAATTAAACATGTTGAAAAATATTCGTTTGCAATTCCCCCTTCAAATTCATGGACAAAAATGGCCATTTATGTAGATCCTTTACGCTTGGTTTAATAGAACACTGAAAAGCATTAAAGTAGTCCCTGTAATGTAACTTAGGGCTTTAAGTGAAGCCATAATGATTATTTATTTGAGCAACTGAATATGAAATTGGCATCCTTTGTGCATTTAGTGCCTCAGTTATTAGACTAACAGCCCCTGTTAATGTTGGTTGATTTCATGCTGCTCTTTGTTATCTATTTACAGTATTTAAATGGCTGTTCTTATATCAATTTAATGTTTTCTTAAGAGACAATATCGCCTGGCTTTATCAGGGAGATCTTTCAAAAGGGGAGGGGGGCTTAAATGGCTGACGGCTGTGCTGTTTTTTAGTCTTCCTGGTATTTCTGTCTCTGTGTCTGTATTGAATATCTAAATAGATTTTCTACCAGAGAAAAAAAAAACAAAAAACTTTTATACTCACATTGAGTTTTCCATAGTACAAATAATACCAGTGACCAGAGTGGTATAGATTTATAGACTACCGTATTTGCCCGATTATAAGACAAGGTTTTTTTCAGAGCAAATGCTTGGGGGCATCTTATAATCAGACCTCAAATAGAGATCTGAATATGAGACTAAGATCCAGATCCCCCGCAGCACTGCAGGGGACCTGGATCCTCCTGTCTGGTAACCTCCGCCTAGACGTCTACGTGATTTGCGTAGGCAACTTCTGCTGCAGCCGGAAGAAGGTGCCGTTAGCAGAGGGGGTTGTCTGCGTCCATCACGCAGACCTTCCCCGACTGTCAGAGAGGAGGGGAATTCTCTCTGACAGCCGGAGGGTGTATGCGTGATGGACGCAGACAACCCACACTGCTAACGGCACCTCCTTCCGGCTGCAGCGGAAGTTGCAGCTGGAAATTTTACATTTTTCATTTAAAATAGATACATTTTGTATTTTGGTGTGGTGCATTTCAATAATTGATAATTTTTAACATAGGAGCAGAAATTAATTATCATATGAATTGTGCTCCCTTTATGAATGAGACAAAAAAAAACCCAGTGTAAAAATATACTGTTTAGATCTTCAATTGGTACAAGAACCTTTGGTCATTTATCTAAACTAAATTTATCTATAGTCTTTTATAAATTTAACTATAATTAATTATACTGCCTTTTTGAATGTATTCTCTCCTTATATTGATTTTTCCTTGGGATGCTGAGAAATTGTTTAATGATATTTTGTCATGTTTTCTTTTTCTATATTTTATTGTAGTTATATGCCTCTACTGTATTTGTATATAGTATTGTAGTGATTCCATTCGGCTATTCTCACTTTAATTGGGTGAAAACGTTTGTCCATCAGTGGAAGTCCAAATAGGATTCTCTGCTGACTTAGAAGATTTAGACTTCTGTTTTCCCATCAGACGGCACAGTCAGAGAACCCAGTAGCGAACCAGTAGCTTCCTAAAAGTGAACTGTCATGCACTTTCACTACATCTAGTGGTTGGCTTTTTTATTTATTCATTTAATTTTATTTTTATTGTTTCTATTTGTGATCATCCTTCACTTCAGCTGGTCTGTTTTATTACTTATGGGTCTATATTTTATATTATACATATACGTAAGTGCCTATTTGTTGTGGGGTGGCGCTTTTTGGGACTTCACTTTTTACCTTTTTATATATACAGTTACTAGAAAAGGTAAGTGAACCAGCATTTGTGTACAGTATAAATTTGTCTTAAAATATGATATGATTTTCATCTTAGTGACAATAATGAACAAACACAACAGCGTTGGTTGGAAAAGGTATGTGAAGCCCTAGGCTAATCACAAATTGGAGTCAGAAGTTGGCAAACCAGGAGTCCAATCAATAAAATGGGATTGGAGGTGTGTTTTAAAGCTACTTTGACATAACAAAAACCCCACCTGATTTGCATAAATGTAATCTCAAAGGAGGAAAAGAAAACCCTAGAGTAATAGCTAAAGGCTTGAAAGGAATCATTGGAAGTGGTTAACATCTCTGTTTATGAGTCTACCATATGCAAAACATTGAACAAGCATGGAGTCCATAGCAGGACACAATGGAGGAAGATGCTGCTCTCCAATTTAGCCTCACTTTTCACCTGAAGTTTGCCAAAGAGCACCTTGACACTCCACAATGCTACTGGGAAAATGTTTTCTGGTTTAACTGATTAAACCAAGGTTGAAGTGTTCATAAAGAACACGCAGGCCTGCGTAAAATAAACTCACCTTATCATTTGAGTGCTGAGCCTCTGTTTTTATTTTGGATTTATTGAAGGACTTGGTGGTACCCTGGCTCGTGCACCATCTCACTCTGAGTGCTGTATTCCAACCTTTTTTTCTGTATAGTCCTAGGCTAGTCCTTTTCTACCTTTGCCCTCATTTCCCGGAATCATCTGAGGATTTGGTTTTGTTTCCTCTCTCCCCATGTCCCAGTTAAGATATCCTATCTTTGTTTAAAGGAGAAGCGTCTGAGAATCCCGGCTCCTCACTCCACCCCTTGTGTTCCTTGCCTTGTTTTCCTGTCCTTTGTTGTGTTCTGTACCTTGTCTGGTTAAGTATCTTGCTTTGTCTCCCTGCTCCTTGCCCTGTACTCCTTGCTTACTCTGTCTCATTTGCTTGCTATGTTTCTGCTGTTACTCTGCTTAGCTTCCCTACTCCCAGCCTGCAGCATCCTGCACATTCATTTGGAGAATGCGTGCTCCGGGTGCCTGCAGGATATCACTTTTTTTTTGTTCTAGACAACATCCGCTGCTATGTCAGTGCCCTGGTATGTGGCCGCACAACCCTAGGTGCTCAACATCCTGGAGAGTGCAGTCGCCCTGCACCAGGCCCTGTCCATCTACGCTACTGCGCAATACCTCATGAACTCCATCTTTGGGGCTCTGGGTCATTACAGTCTGTATGGACCCAGTCCGTATCACATATTACCCTTATAATTACACATTATGTTTTTCTATACTTGTGATTTAGATGTAGAAAAGATCATATTTTATGAAGAATTCATTTAGAAAACCAGATAATTAAAAAAGTCAATTTCCTTGTTTTGCCACTGTAATAACACAATACTTTTTATATTAATGTAGTCTGCCCTTTGATGCCATGGCACCTGTCAGTGGGTAGGATATATTAGGCAGCAAGTGAACATTTTGTCCACAAGGTTGATGTGTTAGAAGCACAAAAAGTGGACAAGCATACGGATCTCACAAGTCTTGTGGGGTATTCCTTGTCTGCAGTGGTCAGTACCTATCAATAGTGTCATGGGTGTCAAGGCTCATTGATGCACATGGTGGTCAAAGGCTGGCCCGTGGGGTCAAATCCAGCAGACAAGCTACTGCAGCTCAAACTGCTGAAAAGGTTAATGCTGGTTCTGATAGAAAGGGGTTTCACAGAGTAATGGAAGAAGATGGCCTGGTCTGATGAATCACATTTACTTTTACATCACGTGGATGGCCGGGTACTAGGGTGACACATTGTCCCGGAATGAGGAGTCTGAGTGAAGGAGGTCTGAGAGTTCAGAAGACTCTCCTGATAGGCTGAGTGCATCCTTCACACCAACTCAGAGTAAGCTGCAGCCAGCACCAGGTACAGGTATGTGTATGTGACTGTGTTTGTCAGTTTGTCACAGTGTTTGTGTGACTGTGTGTGTAATGTCTAAACTAAAGATATGAAAAATACATTTTAAAAAAATTCTTCTGTTTTTATGAGAACAATACAGGCCTTTCATACAATAAATAACACAACATAGCTGCAGTAGCTGAGATCACAGAAACATTGCAGAACTTGTAGTTTTGTAAGGATCGCAAGCTAAATGTTTTATGCCCTGGCAGTAGAGTGTTATTAAAAATTAAACATTTATGCCTGAGATAAATTGCTTGACTTGTTCAGTAATGCTGAAAAGTTGATAAATAATAGTACAATTTGCAGAATCTGGTAGATTCACCCTACAATGATGATGGATGCAGTGTGCAAATGAGTTTCAAAGAGGAAATAGACTTGCTATATGCATTTGATTTTGGTTTACAGATGATCACAAGCAAACCCCTCTCCCCCTTCTCACTGCCTCCCCCCTTTGCCCCTTCTCATTATCTACACTTTTGCCCCTTCTCCTGCCCCCCGACTGTCCTGCGGTGGGGGCGCGAGGCGTCTGTCTTGCCACTCTGCCCTGGTGCGCGCTTTAGAGCTGAGCACCGGAATATGACATCATATTCCGGCACACAACATGAAACGCTGGCACCGCGACGGAGTCACGGAGAGTGAGGGGTGCCGAGCGGTTGCTCAAAACTTCACGAGCAGCCACTCTGCACCCCTGCTCGGGACTTAAATTAAAACACCCCCCGGTGTTTTAAGTTAAGTCCCGCGGCCGCACACCCCTAAGGCCGGCCCTGGTGGGGGCTGCCTGGCCCCCTAGAGTGGCGGGCCTGGTCGCAGTTCCTGCAGGCTTAAGGGGCAGGTGCCCCTTTTGCCCTGCGTTAATGCGGCTGTAATCCTATTTTAAGGTAGGGGCCTGGAGCTGCAGCTCCATCAGCCCCTACGTCAATCCGGCCCTGGGCCTATAAGGCTCAGGAGTTCTAAACTTCAACAAACTGGGAATTTTAATTACAGGTGCACACAGAAAACCTCCCAATGAACTGTCTTTGGTTATACTTTGCTGGCCCATGCTGAACAGCATAAATACCTTCTACCTAGAAGTATCCTGCCAGACCCAGCTAAGGCAGGCTCTGCAAAACCTTCCCCAGACAAAACAACCAGGTCCAGGCAGACAATGGCTCACTTGGCTCAGTGATCTTAAGGGCTCTCCTTGCCCTGGGGACAAGAAACTTCTCAATCTCTTCCTTTCATAGTCGCCCCTTATTGTGAGGCTTCAGGTGTTTAAATGGACAGCATCTGTAGATCCTGCTAACCCCCAGTCTCCACAAAACTGTTGGAGCATTGGCCCATCCTACTCTCCAAATGCTCCACCCCAGGGACTCATACACACACATATTCACCTCATCCATGCACAAAATCTACACCAGACATCTACCTGGTGCGTTACTATATATTTATATAACATATATAACATAGCAGAGACATTATAAAACTCTTATCTATATCCACCAGACAAGCCAGAAGACTTGCTTTTCCTACAGAGATCGCATAGTTCTAACACCACTGCATGGGATTCTGGGTAGGCATAGCCAAACAAGGTTAACAATGATCACCTTTTTGCCTCTATATCCACTTTATACAGGGATCCCTTTAGGACAAATGTCCGCTGTACTAGACAGCCTTTAAACAAAGCCCGGGAAAGAGGTCCATATAGTGTTGTCAGGGTCCGTACTCCAGACCCCCGCGCAGTTACTCACAGGATGACCCGCTACTCGCAGACACCGGGTCCAGCACATCTGCATCCCTTGTGGCGCGTGCGCCCTCACTCAACTTTATGCGCCCCCGCTCAGAAACAGCGGGGAACACGCTTGGGTGACGTCACGCCGAGGGGTGTGGAGTTCCTCAGGCGGCAAGCTTAAAACCAAGCACTGAGCATTGCTGTGCACCAGACCCGGCTATTCCTTGAATCTGTTTACTTACCCTGATTCCTGGGCACCAGACCCAGCTATTCCTTGAATCTGTTTACTTACCCTGATTCCTGTGCACCAGACACGGCTATTCCTTGAATCTGTTTACTTTACCCTGCATTTCCTGTGTAACAGACTCCGGCTATTCCTGAACTGTTACTTACCCTGATTCCCTGCTTCACCAGACCCGGCTATTCCTTGAATCTGTTTACTTACCCCTGATTCCTCGTGTACCAGACCATATTCATTGAATCTGTTACTTACGCGATTCTGTGCACCAGACCCGCTATTCCTTGAATCTGTTTACTTACCCTGATTCCTGTTAACGGCAGACCCGGCTATTCCTTGAATCTGTACTTACCTGATTCCTGTGCATCTAACCAGGCTATTCCTTGAATCTGTTTACTTACCCTGATTGCTGTGATACCAAGACCGCGGCTATTCCTTGAATCTGTTTTTACTTACCCTGATTCCTGTGCACACCAGACCCGGCTATTCCTTGAATCTGTTTACTTACCCTGATTCCTGTGTACCAGACCCGGCTATTCCTTGATTCTGCTTATACTTACCTTGATACCTGTGTACCAGACACGGCTTGTTCCCGACTCCACTTTTTGGGCCTTGTCTTCTTATACCTCGCTCTGGTTCCTGTGTCCTGCATACCGGACTCCGCTGTTTATACCTACTCCTGCCGTACCCTGACAAGTGTATATATAGGGCAGTGGGGTGGGAGTTCTTCTTTTAAATAGAAAAATAATCTTTTACTGTATAACAATGTAATGTTATGTTCATCATAAAAACTGCTATACACATGCTTTCAATTCTTGCCAAAAGAAGCTTGTAAGGGAGGTGAAAGGGTTAAAGGTGGGATACATGTTGATATGGATTAACCTCTTTGTTCTGCATGAACATATCCTGGGATGATTGTGCAAAATGAATGGGATTGTGTTGTGACATAGTGCGAATTTTGATGTCTGGCACAGTGTGCTGCTTAGAGTGGCTCTATGAGGCTCAGCTGAAAACAGAGCCATCATGGCGGGAAACCAGGATAATCCCTAGCTTTTGTCACAATGCAAAGTGACTTTAACAATCAGCTAAGTACTATAATGGTCTTTTTTAATAGAAGCTTTTTTGTTAAGCAGCTTGCTTTTTATTCAGATTGACCAGCACAAATGCAACAATCCTGTGAATGTAATGGCTGGCTGCAGTGTGAATTCCATTCTTTTTGATTGGGTACAAGTTTTCTGCATCATGTATGATATTTTGAGGTGTATAGTCAATAAATACGTTTTAAGGATTTAGAAGCACATTAAGATAATTAAATATTGATAGTTAACAAAATCTGCTTTAAAGGGAACACATTATTCTTTGTGTTACTAACTTTTTTGGAAGATGGAGATAGCCATATTAGCTCAAGAGAAAATCTTAAGTTTTAAACTCATTAGTTTAAGTTGAAGTTTATACCTTTTATTGGGCCAACACAGAAATAGATGTAAAGTTACATATGCTTTTGAGAACTCCGTGGTCTACTTCTTTAGACGGTATCAACTTCAACAAGACTGTATTAATTAGGAAGCAAGTAAAAGTAATAAATGTATCATTCTAACACAAACATTTTTGGTTCAGAGCTAAAAAAAATCTATATAGTATTTACGAACCTCCTAAAAGGAGAAAGTAAGAACCATTTGTTGTTTTGAGCTTTTATCGTTTCCTCATTTATGACAGGTTTAGTATTTATTTTGGAATCCATCTGGCTGTATTCCTCTGTGCAAGTAAACACACTTAAATATTCAGCAACTCACTAGATACATGTCTCAAACATTTGTTTTAATAATTCTGCCACGCAATTAGGAAATCCATCAGCTGTTATTTCAATCCAACTTAAATAGCTCATTATCACTTGAATAGCTATACATATACAGCTTTCTATATTTTTACTATAATACTAGCATCAAGAAGTTTATTGATGAAACAGCTCAAACAGCTTATTTGGTAGAATAAAGCTCTGCATCCATATGTCATATTTCCTTTGGTCACTCATTTTAATGCACTGTTCAATGCAGTCCAGTGTTTTCCATCATAAATATATTGGTAGTATTTTTATCAGTCATTTTCAGAATGATTAGCTACTCATGTGCATTTGTGCTCCATCTTCAACATTTAAATAAAAAGTTTTACTGAGCAACTATAATAGTTTGGTCATTTATTTAAACATACTGGTGCACTGAAGTTGGTGAGTCAAAACCGCAACTTCTCGGTAGACACTGGCTTTTGTGAACTGAAACCGTTTCTTCTGCTCCATGTCATTCCACCTTGGTAGGAAAGCTGTCCATTGCTCGAGATGAGCATAGGTTTGCTCGATGAGCCACGTACATGCCAACAGATGGAGAGTTGTCTGTAGAGATGCTTGCAAGAAACAAAAACCTTTTCGTCTTCTCCTGGTGTGTGTTTTTCCCTTTCCCTTCCTTTCTCTTTGCTGTTTGTCTCTCTCCTTTTTCTCTTCCTTTTTCCTTCTCCCCTTCCCGGGGGGCTCCTGATTCCTGCTTTCAGGGGTGATTTCCCTCTCATTGGTTCCGTCCTGCAATATGACTTCTCGTCCCGCTGATCTTGTTGTGCTCTCGATCAATGCCAAGGGGCTTAATGTCCCTGAGAAACGTTCCATTCTGCTTAGGGATTTGAAGCGTCAATGTGCTTCTGTTGCGTTTATTCAGGAGACTCATTTTCGGGATGGGTCTCAGCCTCACCTGAGGTCGCGGGATTACCCTGTTGCCTATTTCAGTAACAATCCGCACTCTAAATCGAAAGGGGTTGCTATTTTGTTTTCTCGCCATATCCCGCTTACTGACGTCACTCATTTAGCGGACCCGGAGGGTAGATTCCTCTTTGTGAAGGGTAAGCTTGCCGATGCCTGGTATACGTTTGCTAACGTTTATGTCCCTAATATCAGACAGCATTTGTGGCTTTCTAAAACATTCCGTGTGTTGCGTCGCTTTCAGGAGGGGCTGTTGGTTTTCGGTGGGGATCTCAATGTTGCTCTGTCTCCTCGTTTGGACACGTCGGCGGGGGTGTCTCAGACCCCTTCTCATGTTTTAAAGCGTATCCATTCTTTGCTCACATCTGAGCAGTTGGTGGATTGTTGGAGGGCCCTTCATCCTTCTGCTAAGGATTTTAGCTTTTACTCTATTCCACACGACAGATACTCCCGCATTGACTGTTTGTTTATTACTCACTATAATCTCCCTCTCCTGCTGGATGCCCACTATGGGGCCATTACGTGATCTGACCATGCCCCCCTGTCCCTGAAGCTTACATCCCCCCTGACTCGACCTACCCAGAGCTCTTGGCGGTTGAATGAGTCATTGCTTACTGATGCCTTTGCCTCGGAGGCTACTGCTGAGACCTTACGCGACTACTTCTTGTCTAATGTGACTCCAGATCTGCCTCTTCCTACGATTTGGGAAGCACATAAGTGTTGTCCGTGGTCAGCTTATTAGATTGGGGGCTGCTAAGAAGAGGGCTCACGCTCAACAGCTTAGCGCTTTATACTTTGAGATAGAGAGGTTGGAGAGGGTTCACAAGGACACGCTGGTGGCTGCTGACTTTGCACGTCTGCTTGCGCTTCGTAAGGAACTCGCTTCTATCCTCAATGCCCAGGCCCAGAGATCTTTTGTTCGTTTGAAGGCCCTCTTTTATGAACACGGGAATAAGCCGGGGAAATACTTGGCCCACGCTTTACGTAAGAGGAGACAACTTTCCTATATACCCAGAATTCGTTCCGCTGGGGGTGTCCTGCGATACCTTCCGTCGGAAATAGCTCAGGAATTTGTGACCTTCTATTCTAACCTCTACAATAGCTCCCCTTCACACGACTCCTCTGGGGATGTGGAGGCTCGTAGATTGGCTATTGCACAATACTTAAACCGGTACTTACCCCGTCGTCTGTCCCTGTCGGATTCTGCGCAGTTGGAGGTTCCGATTTCTCTGGAGGAGTTGTCCGGGGCGATTAAGCTTTCTAAGTCTGGTAAATGCCCAAGTCCGGACGGTCTCTCCCTGGCCTATTATAAAAAGTTTTTCGATATTTTGGGTCCCCAGTTGGTCTCGGTGTTTAATTCTATTTTGAAGGGTGACAGCTTTCATCCCCATACCTTGGCGGCTACGATAGCTGTGATCCCGAAGGAGGGGAGGGATGCGGATCTCTGCGGTAGCTATCGGCCTATTTCCCTGCTGAATGTGGATATCAAATTATTCTCCAAAATTTTGGCTTTGCGTTTGGGGCGCTTTCTCCCAGCGTTGATTCATCCTGACCAGTCGGGCTTTGTGCCTGGTAGGGAATGCAGGGATGGGACTATCCGTGCTTTGAATCTTATCCATTTGGCTGGGCGCTCAGGGGTCAGGTCTATTTTGTTCTCTACGGATGCCGAGAAGGCTTTTGACCGCCTTGATTGGTCGTTCATGCTGGCGGTGCTTCGGGGGGTGGGTCTTGGTCCTCATATGATAGGTTGGGTCTCAGCTTTATACTCTGGGCCCTCTGCCAGGGTTCGCCTTAATGGTGCTCTTTCCCCCTCGTTTCCTATTTC
Organism: Spea multiplicata; assembly: GCA_009364415.1. Taxonomy (NCBI): domain Eukaryota; kingdom Metazoa; phylum Chordata; class Amphibia; order Anura; family Pelobatidae; genus Spea; species Spea multiplicata. The sequence goes on from VKOC01046905.1 coordinate 14,168, forward strand.
CAACGGTACTAGGCAGGGCTGTCCACTCTCCCCATTGCTCTTTGTCCTTTCCCTGGAACCCTTTTTGGAGGCGGTGCGTACTAACCCGGATATTTCTGGGGTTCTGTGTGATGGTGTCCAACGCAAAACGGTGGCTTTTGCAGATGATATGTTGTTTGCACTCGGGACTCCCCATGTTTCGCTCCCCGTGCTCCTCGAGGAATTTCGGCTTTATGGTAGTCTTTCTAATCTGAAAATTAATTTGGCGAAATCTGAGATATTAAATATTTCCTTGCCTAGGGCGGAGGTGGACTCTTTGACCTCCTCCTTTCCCTTCCGTTGGTGCTCTCAAGCGCTGCGTCACCTGGGGATCTGGTTGACTACGGACTTATCTCTTCTGTATCGGTTTAATTTCCCCCCTCTGCTTGATGCCATTCGCGGTGACCTTCGCACGTGGGGCTCCTTGGTTGTGTCCTGGGTTGGTAGGGTGAATGCCATTAAGATGAACGTCCTTCCCCGCATATTGTTTCTGTTGCAGGCGCTGCTTATTGTTCTGCCGAGGATCTTTTTCTCGACGGTGCGCTCGATGTTCCTGTCCTTTATTTGGGCTCAGAAGTCCCCTAGACTGGCCCTGGCGGTGTTGCAGAGACCTAAGGTGCGGGGTGGTTTGGGGTTGCCTTGCCTCCGTTCTTATTATTTTGCTTGCCATCTTTTACGGTCTTTGGAATGGACGTATCGCCCTTCCCATAAATTGTGGGTGCCTTTGGAGGCGTGTGCTTGTTTGGTACCGCTCAGGGTACTTACCTGGTTGACTCCTTCGGTGGCGCGGAGGCAGGTCGGGGGTAATCCCTTTGTATTAGCTACCTTACAGGTGTTACACTCTGTCTCTCGCAAGTGCCAGTTGCTGACTTACCCGTCGCCCATGACTCCGCTTCGTGGTAATCCGGATTTTCCCCCGGGTGTGTCTGGGGGTGCCTTTTTGGGGTCGCCCTCCCAGGACTCCCCCTCGTTGTGCTCCTTTATGCTGGGTCGTGCGCTTCGGCCTCTATCTAGCCTTCTCCCCGGGGTTGCCCCCACCACTCTTCAGGTCCTCCAATACTTGCAGTTGCGCGATTTTGTTGCGTCTATCCCTCAGAAGCATCGCCTTATTCGGGATCTTACGCCCTTTGAGGCTTTGCACTCTAGGGATGCTTTGCCTCCCCACGCTATCTCTCTGCTCTATCAGCTCCTGCTGGGCGCCGACGATGCCCCGTTACCTGATTATGTGGCTAAATGGGAATCAGAGCTTACTGTCACTTTGACTGCAGCACAGTGGGGTAAGATTTTTACTTTGAAACACGGCTGTTCCCTAAATTCTAGATCACAGGAGATGTCCTTCAAGTTTTTGTCGCGTTGGTACCGCACACCGGTTAGGTTACATGCTATGTTTCCTGAGTGTCCCAACGTCTGTTGGCGATGTGGGCAGTCGGTGGGGTCAGTGCTTCATATCTGGTGGGATTGTCCCTTGATTGTCCCTTTTTGGACCGCTATCCGTGATGTCCTTCCTCGCTTCACTGACTCCCCACCCCCTTTCGCCCCTGCTAACTATTTGCTGCATCTTACCTCCCAACCCGTCTTAGTGTATCAGCGCTCGGTGGTTCGACACCTGTTGAATGAAGCTAAAGCTTTGATTCCCCTTCATTGGGCTACGACATCTCCGCCCTCTATACGTGAGTGGGTATTGCGGGTTGAACAGATTCGTGAACTGGAGGAACTCGTGGCCAGGTCTGATAGTCTTAGCGAGCGGCATGGTCGTACCTGGTTCTACTGGTCCCAGTTCCTGGCGGACCCCTCTTCTCGGCTTCTGTTTGGCTGATTTTCCTTCGTTTGTTTCTGGTGCCCCCCCCTCCGGGCTGCGGGTGCTGGGTCGTCTGTACGCTCTGTTGGGGCTATGATGTCATATATGCTGTCATTGTCATTTGCATTGTCCTGCTGTGTCGGGATCTTCTGACTTACTGCTACTTTTCGCAGGAATGTCCCCCCCCCCTATTTTGTTCCCTCCTATTTCCCTTCTGTTGTGTACGATTTGTTGTAAATAATAAAATCTAATTTACAAAAAAAAAAAAAAAAGAAACAAAAACCTGGTGAAAGGAGCTGGCTTTACTTGTATTTGGCTTGTACTTATCTTCACAAGTTTGAACTAAGCAAGGGCTGGCTCGTCCAGGTTACAATGTTCCTGGTTAAAATGTCTCCACAATGCCTGAGGACCCACAAGAAGAAAAACAGAATAAACTACAAGTCCAGCAAAAGGAGTCACAAAGGTTGTACTGCAGCTGAGAGTTGGATACAGCAGCAACCGATGCAGCCCATATTATTTGATTATAGAGGCAGGAAAACCTTTTTCGACAAAGCATTAACAGTATCTGCTTTTTACTAGAACCATTCTAGAGTAAATCCATTGATACTAGCCCATGAAAAGAGATAGCTTTTGATTTGCCTTGGTCTGTTTACATAGAGCTGCAATTGAATTTTCTAGATAATAATTGTGATCATATGGTTTATGTCTCAGGATATTTCAGAGCCTCATTTGAACTTGAGCCCAGAGAGAACATTTCTATCTATTTCCCTATACTAGGATTAGGTTTTATCCTTAAATTAGCTGGGCGGCGTCTGTTTTTATCAATATGTATTGAGTAGAAGATATTTTGTTTTGGCCACCAGAAAAAAAACACTACAATAATGTTTGTGATTCTATTTCTTCTGTAAAACAATTTCTGAACATAATCACAGAAAACATTTCATTTATAGCACATCACAGCTTGTTAATTAATGGCAATAAACCTGCCTTTGGCCATGAAGAAGCTCTGCAATATACTAATTATCTTGGATCAGGACAGTGATCCTAAATGGCTCAAATTCACAAAGCTTGGGACTGCTGTCACCATTTGCGCATTGTAATTCTCAATGTAGAGAAAGGATTATTGTAATAACATAACACTCTGATTACTATTATCAAAAGCAGTACAACACAATTCATTGTACAGAAATACATCACACTCAATCACACTGGAGGATGATTTTACATATGGCAGCCTTAATCCTATTAGTGGAAGTTTGAAGATTGTCACCTAATATTTGTCACCCTTTGATTTGCAACAGTAAGTGGATTAAGCCTCCCTTCTCTCATGGGTACACATATGCATATTAATTCATTAGGCTTATAAAACTATCCACAACATAATGCCAAATAAATAAAGGACATAAACATCTGTTCTAAAATGACCAAATGGTTTAATAATACAACCTTTTGTCAGAAACCTACATGAAACTGCATATGCACAGATTAATACAAAATGAGAACCTGAAACCCATAAGGGAATTGGCATATAATTAAGAGAACACATTTCTAAAAGTCACCCAGTGATGTAATCTGATATTACTAGGTGAAGCAGTCCCTATATGAAACCTAAATCCCTGTCATTCTTTCACTTTCTGGTGTTGCTCTTTTGTAGGAGCTTGATGTGTTGTTCTAGTACAGAACTCAAACAATGTTTATAGACACAACTATGTAGTGTCTTTATATATATCTGTACATAGACGTCTGTCTGTTGAGACATAGGTGAAATTTAGTCACAAGACCCTATCCACTAGGACTATAAAGCCTAATGTCTTGTTCATAGAATTTGGGAAGATGACAACACACATTGGGCAACTTTCATGCCACATCAAACATTTCTTTTCCAAATGCAATTCAATATGGATCCACAAAGTTGCGCAAAGGAAAGTGAATTGTCTTTCATGTGAAAATGGCAAACTTTGAGAAAAAGAAGATGGTCCATGTGAAGAAACTACTCTTTACAAGTTAATAATACTTCTGTTAGCTTGTGTTATCTCATGTCTAACACCTTGTGGAATAATAATTCATGGGGAATACAGTATTTTGGAAAACTGAACACTATGCTATAGCCTTTGATATGATATCAAATATTACCAGACATGACATGTGAAAAAAGATATTTCTTAATCACTAAAATGTATACATGGCATTAGTTTGAAAGACAAAACAATCTGGTTTGTGATGTTGAAATGTCATCATTTATGACTGAAGGATTTTCCTAATTTGTGATTTCCATAATTAGAAACTATTTCCCTTTATACCCATATAGTAGAAGGACTTTGATTTTTATATAACATTTCATACTTACCACAAGGACAGGCTGATTGCTGTTCCAAAAATAATAATTAATTTAAATAGCATGCGTTTCATTTGACTTGAGGGGAAAATTGCACTTTTCGAAAATCCAAATATTAGGAAGGGCCTTAAGGTGCCTAAAGCACAACGCAAACAAGGCTGTATTTGTTCTAGCTATTGATTCTGTCTGGCACTCTATACCAGTGAGCTATATTCAGCAAAGGAGAGGCAGTTCAGTCATCAGCAAATGTTTGAAACCAACAGTCATGTTTTCTCCTGCGTAACAACAACCACAATATTTTATTGGTAAAAAATATTAATAAACAGGTAAGTGGTAAATAATACTAAAGGGAAAAAAGGAGATAATAAAAATAGTAATATTATCTGCTTTTCTTCCAAAAATAGAGAGGTGGCACTTTAATGATTATTTATTGCCTTGTTATATTTATGAAAATCATCTGTATTCATTTTCTGTGCCTATGTCTTATTTGTGATTGTTTGGTAGTCCACCAATTGAAAACAAACTGTGATCATCCACCAGCAATGACCTAGGCTGGCAGGCCAATACTGCTGAGCAAGTGAAGAATGTGGATAGCAGGAAACCAGGAGCAGGCCACTCGTAGAACAGAATATAACCCAGGAGAGTACAGTATGTAGAAATCACTATAGAGTCAGAACTAGGGGATCACAGAGGTGTATATAAATCAAGCAAAGGGTCAGGAGTACCGGAATTCAGGAACACAGGGAAAATACGAGAACAAAGTCAAATCAGGCCAGGAGGTGAGCAACAGAAGTCAGACAGGCACAAGCGATAAACAGGTCAAGGTCTTAACTTGTATATCTAACCGGAGGGACTAGGGTTATGGGAAAGTTTATAGGTCACCGGGACAGGTAACAGGAACATGTGTACAGGCAAATAGAATCAAAAGGCTGGGAGAAATAGGTTCAGGAACACTGAGTTACACAGTTGCAGGCACACAATATAACTGAGCATCTTCCCACAGGTGTTCAGAGCTTAAGTAGCATGGTACCTGTCTCTATGGACATGCTCCTCCTGAAATTAGGTCACACATTTAGCAGCCCCCAGGCAGATGCGCAGTGAGACCACTTGATGTGATGAAGTTGAGGCTACCAAAGTATCCATCGTGGAAGTCAGGAGTGTGTCACAGGCATCCTTCAAATCATATTTTGCCACTGACCTATTAATGGTTGATTATAAGGTGCTTTGAGAAAGAATAATTATTTTTGTTATGTTAGCACTCCAGAAACACCCTCCACTAGTTGTGTCCCATGAATAAAATGCTCCTTGCACCCATGTTTCATCCATGACATACACATACACAGAACAAAGATTCTTAACATTTTACCCACACAATCTAGTATAATACATAGATTTAAATACATATTATTTTGGGTTTTAAAGCTGTAAAAAACAGATATGCCACGAAACATTGTTCATAGTGAAGGGAAAATTATTATGGACAGAGGGATTTGTGTAAAAGGGATACACCCTTGGAAAAGGTAAGCATTTATTAAAACTAATCTGCATACATAGAAGCTTCCTGTGGTTGGCTGCCATGAGCTTCTTCTCCTGTTGGTGTGGCTAGCTGAATATAGAAGAGGTGTTAACCCTAGTTAGATTTTAAAGAAGTGGGCAGTAAGCAGAAGAAGGCTGCAGTGGGTGGAATCCAGGAGTGGACATGACCAAACACTGTCCTGCTACCAAGAAATTAAAGAGGACCACCAGCTAAGCAAGAAAACCTGGCAAGGTGCCAAGTATGGTAATCATCCCAAAAGACACAAAGTGATAATAATAATCGAAAAATGAACTACTACACCAAAACTAGTACACAAGGTTTTAAACTAAAACATGTTACTTACCGTTATTTATACCACCTTACTTTCAAGGACAAACTTGCCCTGCTGAAGGAAGTCACACATATGGCTCTATTTCTGTGCTCTAGATGGTATATGTAGTGGCATATAAAGTAGCCTTTTCATCATTTGGTTATGTGATTGTTGAAGTTTTGCCAAAGATTTCTTTTTGAATAGGTAGCCAAGTAGTAAATATGAGGTAAACCCATGAGTCATGCGGTAGAACACATTAATTCTATTTAAATCCTTTTTTCTTGTCAGAAGGAAGAACGTTGATTGACATTATACTATTTATACTTATGCTGGGGAAGAATTGCTTAGTAATACAAATTTAAAGTGCGAAAAATAGCTAAAATGCTATCAAGTACAATCCAAGGCTCTGTGCTGTGAAATTCATTTCTCCAGCTGAAAACGATTGTGCAATTTTTAATGTATAAGACCATTGATTTTATAAAAGTAGAAACAGACACATTTTCCATCACACTATATTCCTGCAAAGCAAAGTGCTGATTCTAGAACTATGTCTGAAATGGCTGCATGTTTTAACTTCATGTCAAGATATAGCACTGGCCATGAATGCTTTTATAAATACACAGGGGTAGAGCAAGGATTGTTGCCACCTTAAGCAAAACCTCATTTCGCCGCCCCCTTGGCTCCTTCTCATGCATCCCAGCCCAGGTATTGATCAAATAAATAATGCATCCAAACCATAAACTTAAATAGATCACAGGCCACACACACCAGAGGCCAGCCAAGGCACACATAGGACTTGCCTCATCACCCAGACTGGACACAAATGATTTGCCCCAGCACCCAGATTACACACTCAAGGATTAGATGATATGATAAAAATAATGGTATCTAAAGACAGTCCTGAAAAAAACAATATATAATTCGTGTGGTTTCACTAAATGAGAGACAAGAAACTTATAGCTAAACACGAGCATGGCAGAAATGGTAAATCAGCCATCTGTCCTTAAGAGGTTAAACACCTGCTGTACATACAGATTCATTTTAAAGAGTTTACCTTGTGTCTTGTTAATAATTAGCTGTAAAATATCTCTATTTTTTTGTTCCTTATCAGATTTTTTGCATGTCTTTGTTTTTTGGATGAATCAAATAAATGCCATTTCCAATCAATTTCTCTGTTTCTTTTTAAACTGCACAAAAAATTATTTGCAATAGAATTGTCATATTGACATTCTAATAAGGAACCCATAAAAAAGACAAAGTGCAGGCCTGCCTCAAGGAATACATATTTCATAACTGTATCTTATTATTGCAGCAGTATGGCAACTCTGATTTACAATGATGTAAATTATACCCCAAAAATGTTGCTTTTATTGCTGCTATGGGGTCCATAATTTTGAAAACCTTATAGACCACAGTATGAGATGAGAGCAGCTCTGTTTGTAAAGTATTGGGACAATATATTTCAATGCACAGTGGAATTGATCTGTTTATAAATAGGCAATCTCTGGACCATTTTTCAAAAATAACATTTCTCACACATAGCAAAACAACATATTTTAAAATATTTGTCCTCATTGGCAATTGAGTACCTTTTATTCCAATCACCAAATAGACATCAGGGGCCATTCATTAACAGGGAAGCCTTGTTTTACACACCTTTACAACATGTTCACAGTTACAGTGGTTCAGTAGTTTTCGAAGACCCTATGGTGGCTTTCCCAAAGTATAAGCAGAAGGTACACCAGTGGCTTTTACCAGTCATTTAGGAGGAGACCTCACATTGCCTTCTGGGTCACCTTGGGCTTGCACCTAACCCATACGTGGCTGGCTAAAATAAATATTTCCACAATAATAACATTAATTGACAAACAAAAAGTACAATCTGCGTTTAGTTTTTACAAGCTGATAGAGCGACTGTTGCCCGTTAAATATAAATAAATGCTAGTCAAGGGCACTCGGATAAGAAATGGGGAAAAGAATGGGGATAGAATAGAGAAGAGTAGGGAGAAGATCAAAGATGAAGAATATTGCAGAAGAAGATGCGGATCGTGAATGAGAGTGTGAGAGTGTTAGACAGCGACCCACAAATTTCAGATGGAAATTCGATACTTTTTGCTTTGATTTTTTTGTCCGATTCATGGGAGGTCTGGCCTCATTTTCAGGGCTTCTGAAGTCTAGAAGTAATTATAATTAAAAAACATAAACAACAGATTCATATATACTTTATTCCATTTTCAATGAATCTGTGAAAAAAATCTCTAGTTTAGAACCATTAGTTTCCATATAAAAGTGACAAAAGAATACTTTCTCATTCCCTATTGTCCTGTCTCTTCATGTTTTATTCATCCCCAAGGACAGAAGCTGCTAATTGAATTTATGATTTTTTTTCAAACATCTTGTGTCATTGCTATGAAACAGTTTTTTAATTGTATTTGATATCTACTTTTAATAGGCAATAGATTGGAATGCAGTTATAATAACGAGTTCATATGGATTACATATCCATGCTACAAAATGTATATTCCTTAGTACTATAGCTAGTAGCCTTTTGTTCTTGCAAACATGTTTTATTCTGTAAAACAGACTACAAAGATAATTATTTTACTTTTGGCACATGTAATTTTTACAGTAGCCAAAAGTTTTGAGAATGACACAAATATTAATTTTCACGAAGTCTGCTGCCTCAGTAATAGATGATGGCACTTTACATATACTCCAGAATGATATGAAGTGTTCAGATGAATTGAAATCAATTGCATAGTCTTTACCATGAAAATGAACTTAATCCCCCAAAAACATTTCCACTGCATTTTAGCCCTGCCCCCAAAGAACCACTGACATGTCCTTGTTAACACAGGTAAGAGTGTTGACATGACAAAGGCTGGAGATCACTCTGTTATGCTGATTGAGTTAGAATAACAGACTGGAAGCTTTAAAAAATGGGTGGTGTTTGAAATCATGGTTCTTCCTCTATTAACCATGGTTACCTGCAAGGAAACACATGCTGTTATCATTGCTTTGGACAAAAAGGGCTTCACATGCAAGGATATTGCTGTTGGTAAGATTGCACCTAAATCAACCATTTATCGAATCAAGAACTTCAAGGAGAGAGGTTCAGTTATTGTGAAGAATGCATCAGAGCGCCAAAGAAAGTCCAGCAAGTGCCAGGACTGTCTATTAAGGCTGATTCAGCCGCGGGACCAGGCGCCACCAGTGCAGAGCTTGCTCAGGAATGCCTAAGAACACAGCCATGAATAAAGAATCTTACCAACACATCCTTCAAGAGCAACTTCACCCTCCCTCCCAACATTCAAGAAACATCTCAAAACCCACTTATTCAGAGCAGCATATCATCTTAGCTGTTAGAGCTTCCTTATCACTGATACAACCCCACACTACATCTCACCCTTTCTCTGTGCCTCATGTTTGTCCTCACCCTATTCCTTCAAGATTGTAAGCTTGCGAGCAGGGCCCTCTCTATCGGTTTGTCTTAGTCTGTTCTTGTCATACCCCTTGAATACTGTAAGAAGCACTGTGCAAATTGTTGGCGCAATATATAAAAAAGATAATAATAATAATAATATGATTATGCAAAGCTGGGTCACTGGGGACAGTGCTAGTTTTACATAGGAGGATGGCTAGCCATCAGCTTGAATAAACGGAGGCAAAGAGTTAGAAGAACTAAACCGTGAATGGACAAAGCAAAACACTAATCTCCCAGAGGCTGCCAAATCCAGAGCCTCTGTGCCTCCTGCTCAATTACATTAGGTATTTACACCATGGGCATAGGAACCGGGTGGGGTGGACCCCCCAGGGCGTAGGAATCCCCCCAATCCAAACGCTGTGTACAAGGTGGTAGATAGTGAGAAGGAGGAGAAGTGGTAGATGGTGAGAAGGAGTGAGAGGGGGGATAGAAAGTAAGAAAGGGGGAGTAGTAAGAATATTGAAATAATTGAAAATTAGAGAGAATGGATTAAAATGTGAATGAATTGTGTGAATGAGTGAGAGAATGAATTAATGTATGGATAATTTGGTTGAACGGTTTTTAAGAATGCATTAATGGATATGTGTATCATGGATGTGATTTAGGGAAAGGCAAAGATGGCTTAAGCAGGGTGTTGGGGCCTTGGGGACAAAGATGGCACAGGGCTGGCTGTTAGGGGACAAAGATGGCTCACGCTGGGCTGTTTAGGGACAAAGTTGGCTCATGCTGGGCTGTTTAGGGACAAAGTTGGCTCACGCTGGGCTGTTTGGGGACAAAGTTGGCTCACTCTACACTGTGATCTGTTTGTGTAATCTGGGTGTTGGTCAGGTTCTATGTGGGGAACCAGGGCTGGCCTTTGGGGTGTTGGACCTGTGATCTATGCCTGTAATTTAGGGGGTTTATGTGAATTTCAGTTGATTTATACCTGCAAAGCTGGGTCCATGTGTTATTCTGTTCATCTGTATTTGCTATGCTATGTTTCAATACATTGTTTATGTACACCTGCAAATATAGGGTTTGTATGTCTTATTCAGTTGATCTATACATGCACGTGCTGTTTCATGTGTTGTTTGTTTGATCTATACCTGAACTACAGGGAGTAAGTAAAAGAGAGGTATGGCTTAGTGAATGATGGGACAAAGGGACTTTGGGGATAATTATGGGGGAGAGGACCTCTCAATGTCACGGTAGGGTCAGAAGGAGGGAAGACTGCACCGAATCTCAGTTTTACCCTAATCTACAGTCAGTGTGACAAATATATATTTTTTGATGCGGGAGCGGAGAGCGTGATTGAATGCTAGGGAGTGTGAGCAGGGCCCAAGGAAATGCTTGCCTAGGGTCCAATCTTTCAATATTTAAAAAAAATGTTTTTGTTACAAAGATTAGCTGTTTCTTCCTATATATATAATGTATTAAACGTACATTAGTTTTACCAGTGTTTCAAGGTGTTTTCAGTATTGTACGTGTTTGCAAAGGAAGAGATGGGGAGAAAATGGGGTAGGGGATAGTGAGGAAAGAGTTATTTGATGGCGGAAAAATGCTATCCCCCAGATTTTTAGGGGTTCCTATGCCCTTGATTTACACATTCCCTTGTCTTTTTCCCCGGGTTTTTTCCCCTGAAAACAATGCACACGTTTAGAAGCTCTTGTTTCCAATTGTTCAAGAATATTTATATCCTCCCGGAGATGGGGGAACTGTCCTAAAAACGTCATCTGTGTTTAGCGTTCTACCTTGCTATGCGCTACACCTGGGATTAGAAAGCGTTATGAAGTTCCAGGCTAGGTGAGATTTAGCAGTGATAAAAAATAATGACTACTTGTAGTTTGCAAGTAATATGAATTTTAAAGTGGATAAGAAGCATGCTTAGTGAGATGGTGAGTCCCATATTGTGGATCCTTGCAGTCCTTGTCATGATTGAAGTACTTGCACACATGGTAAATGAGGTCTCTAGAGAACAATGTAACAAAATTTCACTTTAAACGTGGTTTTAGAAAACAAAAACACCCAGAAAAACAAAAAAAACCCAAAACATTAAAGCAAACATGTCTGCAACTCCAAAAAAAATAAATAATGAGTTGCCAAGTCTATCAGCTCTTGATCTGAAATTTTTCAGTCGACAGAGGGAAAGCATCATTATTTGGAGAGTACGCATTGGCTGTTTTTATTGTTCTGGAATCGTTGGAGCAGAAACTAGGAAGGAAGTATTTACTATATCTTTATATTAGTGCCAATTACAAAATAAAGGGATAGAGATAAAAGTCTAAATAACAGACAGCACAATTATTTTAAAAGTAATTGTAATTTGAAAATGATGCAATGAACGGGTACAGCATAGAAAAACAAACAAGAATAAGGAATGGATTTACAAAATAAATAAAAACAAACAATACATAAATAAAGCTGTCTTTTGGAAAAAAAAATGATTTTAACACACAAAAAAAAATCTCACTTTTACAACTGTTTCCTTTTTTTAATCAAAACAGAAACCAAATGGTTTTATCTGTCTACTGATCAGCCTGCAGCTCAGATGCCTTCTTTTCACCAAGTTGTTAATGACCTGATGTCCTTGAAGATTGCTTTGATCAATTATTGATGGTGTTGGAGCTGGGCATGTTTTTGTGGCGGTTATGTAATCTGGAAGCTATCTTAGAGGCTTTTTGTATGAATAACAAGTTCTTGTTTAACAGTATTTCTATTGCTGTGTCTTTATGAATACTAGACCAGGTTTCTAGTCATACAACACTGGCATATCCAAATATGCTTTCATTTGAAGCTTTGGGGTATATTTACTAATGCGTCAGGTAGCCAGTCTTTTATGGGTTAAGTCGACTGACCAGTTTCGACTTAGTTTGCATCTTAACACTCGCAAAACATCATATATATCAACTAAAATGACAGCTGTTAACAAGGACATACAAGGGTATGTGACTTTAAATTTTGCAAGCTTCAGACAAGCATGTGCGAGTCAATGAAAACTTTCATATCCTCCCTTGAAACTTGGAAAGGTGTTCCTCAAATAAATAATAAAACAAAAGTCCTACTATTGGTGGATGGGTGGAATGGGGTACACACTCATTGCAGGTATCAGAAATAATAAGACTCGTATATCAAAGTCATAACTGACCAGTATGCAAGAAGCTTTTTTGGGTAAGCACTTTGTGTCAATGATGCTTGGCCAGCTTAGTCCCACTTTCGTCTTGGATACCCTTTCCTGAATGCCATGCGAGTGACTACAAGAATTTTAATTTCTTAACTGAAAAGTCACCAGGGATTTATGGCTGTTCTGGAATCTGGCTCATCTCCTGGAACTCTCTGTACATAAAAGGCATTCTATGAGATGTTGATATTCTTATTTGTACTGCAGAAAGTGTTAACAGAATAAAGATTATGTTATAAAATACTGCCTTCAAAAAATTGCTTTTTCACCACTGAGAATGGAAAATATTGCAGTGATAACACGCCTACATCTAGGTTTTAGATCAATAAATACATTTTATGCCAGCATGTACTTTCAGAATCCCTCAACTGTATATCTTTATTTTATAGTCATCTCCTGGGAAATTTGGCTATACATTTTAAAGTACATTATGTAGCTCTGGCACCATTGCTTGTTTTGCATTAAACTGGCTCTATCATTTTGATTAGATTCCTACTACATATACATTTGTTGAGTGCAGAAGGATACACTTTTAAAGCAAAATAAAATCTTTGCATATACAAATGCCACTTAAAACACATTGCATTTCCATCAAATAGCAAGTGTTCAACCACTTAAAGGAGCACACCAGCCACCATAAGCATGTTAATGCATTTGATTTCTGGGTGGTTTTGCGGAATCCCCCGTATGCATTTGCTCCCTTCCCCGCTCTCCGTGTGCTGTGCAGAATATATGGCTGAATACATCTCATGATATACTCATGACAGTTAGCTCTAGCAGTGGCTTTGTGAGAGTTTCGGAGCATTGTTCTACAGATTGGTAGGCCATTTATTTATTTTACTTTAATTAATGCATATTAGTGGGGCAGTTTATTTTCCAACAACCCCACAAAAAAATGCATAATCATACCTGGGAACTCTGGGTTTTGCCCGGAGACTCTGCAAAGCTGCACTGTGGTGTGCTCGTTGGTGTTGGTTCCTACTACAATTGGTGGGATGTCCTAACACCTCACACCAGCTCACTTCCTTGCCATACAACTTGCACCATGCTGTGCACCTATCTCCCACATTTTCAAAATGATCCCACACTGTACTATGGCGTTGTCCAGAAGACGAGGTAGTACTAGTGGTACTAGTAGTGGTACTAGTGTTGTTTTTTCCTGACAGTATTGGTTGTGGTGGTGCCAGTGCACGTAGGGTAACCAGTGGCATAGGTATGTTGCTGCTGCTGCGTCTGCACAGTGGAAGGAGCAACATATCTAACAAAGAAATGACTGTAAGATTTGCTGCTTTGCTTCTCCTCCCCTTGCAAATAATCTTAATTCAAGTTATCGTCATCAGCATTTTCCACTTGGGCATAAGGTGGAGCAGGGCCCTTCCCTCTTCTTCCTTATTTCTTCTGGACCCGAAATAGATCAGTGCTTGCTTCTACCTATCATTAATATGTATCCTCCTACACACAGTCCCTCCTCAATTCACCTCTTCAAAGAGCGGAAAAATGGTTTCTAAGGGTGGTAAAACATGGCAAACAAATGAAGAAATCTTAATGCAATTTCTGAGATTTTGACATCCATTTTTGTCTGTTTTGTTGGGGACCCTCCTTATTATGGGAGTACAAATGCACATCCGAATGCACATGTCTACTCTAAAGGGATAAACAAAACTAAAGAAAAAATCATTGTTCCACAGGGAATTCTCTGTTAGACCGCCTTATTATTAGATGTAGCACATTGGGTTTTTGAAAGTGACAGATCCAGTCAATATACACTTATAGATTCCAGTCTTTTCCCATACTTTTGACGTATCCCAACTCAACACTAAAAACATCCACCAATGCAACTGTCTTGCCTTATCATCTCTATCTGAGGAGCAGCTCAATGTTCAAAAAAATGATATTGTATACTTCATTGAAATTCTTGTGAACATCCAAAACACATGTTGAAAGAATGCAAAATGAAGCACTTTCTCCCATTTTCTAATGCTCTGATGCATTTGGCAGTTTGCTCTTAGCTATTAATAAACCCTTACGCCAGAGCCCTATTTCAAGAAAAAGACACAGACCTATTGCACAGACTTAGTTATTGATACAGGGACTTGAAGTTCCTGAGATGAGGAGATAATGAGCTCCAGACAGAACTACAAAGCACTGGAAGCACACAGACCTATTTTACTCACTAAAGGTCATCTCTCTCTCTTGTTGTCTAGCTATTGCACAGTCAGGGAAACTGACATTCACTTTAAAAGGCAATAGCCTGTAATGGTCTTATTAGATAAATAGGAAGAATTAGGTGTTTATGCTATTTTCAGTGCATAAATATTGACAGTGGATTGTCACCAAGCACGACAACCTTTCTTCTAATGTAACATATGATCAAAAGAACAGAAATATTATGTCAGCCATATAGTTTTTGTCACATATTTTAAAAATCCAACATTCGTGGAGTACAATATCAGAGAGTATTATATGGAATTATAATTGAATTATTTAAAAATGAAAGAAAATGCTAGACTTCATTATCATATATCCTTTACTATACCTTTGATTTATGGAAAAAGCTTTGTATTGCTACTGGAAGCAGACATTTGCATTTAATTAAGTAGTGTGTTTGGTTTTTATAATCATGCCATTTAGGTTAAAATTCCGTAAGGAAATCTGGCCATTGTCCTGCCCAATTGGCAACATCACGCACTGTCCATGTCTCACTGGGGGCATCCACAGGTAGTATAAAGTGGCCATACATCCTATGAAGTTACCTACCATAAAACAGGAGGAAGTTTCAGGGAAATACAGTAAGAAAGATAAATGGGTAAGAGGGAAATACCGTAATACATAAAAATAAATGTGGACATGAAAGGATAGGTAACAATTATAAATTTGAACATGCCTTTATACCACTTTCGAAAAACCTCTGAAGATGGCCATGTGTCTTACCTTTGATATATCATTTTTTTCTCCATTCTGGGTACCAGTCGAGCTCTATATTTTTAATGCAAAACATGATTTTGATCATGAGTACATAAAATTGCACATGTGTTGCTTTTTCTGAACCATAGGCACAATACTGGAACAACATTACAATGATGTGAAAGTGTTTGAATTGACCTTTGGGTTGTACTATTTCATTCATACCTAACTGTCCAGTTCTCTGCTTTGGTTTGGCATATGTGATTACTGGTTTTCACAAAATTATTGTAACTCAACCCATTGCAAGAACATTTCCAGGCTATGTTCCTTTAGTTTCTGTATATGTTTATCTATTTGCCTTGTGTGGCATATCTTGTGCCATTATCCTCACATCGGTACTCAGGCAGCCTCCTTTTTTCTCAGAAGCTATGAGGTTCCAGATTGCACTGAAGACCTAAATAAATTAATATGGCATAATAGTCATGTAAATAAACTCAAGATGGATATACCCGGTGAGGGTATTGAATGGTTGACAGATGCACTATGAGCTTGTTGTTAAAATTTGCTATTATCTCAATAAAAAAGAAAAAATGGTTATGCTAATTCTGGAATTTTTGTAGCTAATGAGCAATGTAATTGGTGTAATTATTTTATTCCCTTTTTAATACCATAATTATAGTTCTAATCTTTTATTTATAGAGTGCCAGATACCATCACTTGTATCATATTTTTGTCCCTGTGAACTAGTACCAAAGTGAATGAAAATGTTAACAGTAAAGTTGATGGTATCTTGTACTTGAGCCTTCATAAAATATTTGCTTATTTTTGTTTCAAAATACTACTTACAGTCTCTAACCTCAATGCTTGTTTGCTGTTCCTGATAACAGAGTAGAATTACTGAATTCCCATGCTCTTAAAAATGCCAGTCTCAAAAAATGGGCAAAGTAAAACTTTCCAACAGGGGAAACTCTGTCTGGAAATATAACATGTAAGTCACATGACTGTTTTTGACATTACGACACATGGATGAATAATCAATTTTGTATTTGCCATTGCTTCCACAGAGCTACTGTGGAAGCAGGCGAAAAAAGACAGCTTTTGGTACTAAGTTCTGTGGATGTGATTTCATGCAGCTTTACTCTTCAATCTTATCATGTAATGCATTACATGTATCATGTGAGTATCATGCATCATGTATCATGTGCGTTACATGTGTCATACATGTCCGTTCTTAACTGTGTGACCCTGAGAATCTGCCCTCATCCTCTTCAGAAAGGGGTAAAACTTAGGGACAAATCCAGACACATGCTCTTGACCACTTTATAACGTGAGTGGATTCTCCTTATCCAATTTCAACTGTTCAAGATTATATCACAATTTTCACACCTACGTGCAAAGAATTGCCATTTTTAGCTTACATGCATAACAGATGAAGAGGTGAATACAGTAGTACTAACTAGACTTGGCCGCCGGCCAACTCTTCGTGTTCGTCTTCATGGGGGGAAAAATCTTCATATTCCGTGAATATTCGCCTGTTACTGTGTTTGGTTCAGGCAAATAGTTGTGTACATTCTACGTGTTCGTTTTTTTTCTTTGTTTTTTTCTGTTTTTTGTATAAGGGGTAAATACAGGGTTAACCCGGCACGAACTACGCAGCAGCTTTGGCGCCAGGATTTTAAATGTCCGTACGAGCAACTCTATTGTTCGCCTGCAAGGGCCTCCTCTGCTATCAACCAATGAAGTACACCTGTACTTCACTGGTTGAGGGCAGTCGAGCCCCCTGCTGGCAACCAATAAAATGGCTCGTACAGACTTTTAAAATCCTGGTGCCGCAACTTGGCCAGTATAGACCACTGGTCCCCCTGCTCCAGCAGTTAAATGTCCGTACAAGGGACTTTATTGGTCAATCGTACGGACTTTTAACTGTTGGAGCAGGGAGATCAGTGGTCTCTGTCGGGCCAAGTTGTACCAAGTTAACCCCCTGACGGCTAACCTACAGATTTCCGCTCCCGTTATCTACGCAGCGTAGCAGGGGTTAACGGGAGTGGAAATCTGTAGGTTCGGCACCAGGAGTTAAAAATGCTGTGCAAGTGAGCCTATTGGTCGACTGCAGGGTCCTCCTCTGGCATCAACCAATTGAGTCAACCAATAGAATCGTTTACATGGCCCCTTAACCCCTGACGCCGCTTCAGTCAACCCCTGCGATACTGCGTGGATATGGTAGGCTAGATGGGGAAAGGGCCAGGGAGATTAGTAGACAAGGATTCTTCCTTTTGTGCGTCTTCGTGTACGTTTTACCTCCGCTATCTTCGTTTCTTCGGGATGAACATAAAAACACACTCTTTGTGTTCGTTTTCATGTTCGCCCGAATACGAATGCACAAGTCTAGTACTAACATCTAGACCAGATTTGATTTTTGCGTGGTGACATCTGCTACCACAGATGCTTGTACAAGCCAAACCTTTGGTCTTTAAAAGCAGCCAAAGATGGCTGTCGCAACAGCATCCTTTAGGGCTTAGAGACAGGTCCAATTAATACCTCTTGGAACAACTGTAATAATGCTACTAGTGTCATGTATACACTTGAAAATCCTTGTGTTTGTATGTGGACATCTCACCATCACATCTATATGAGCTTTTTGGACATCCCATTCCAAAACCATGGTCATTAATATGGAGTTGTACCCCCAACCTTTGCAGGTATAACAGCCTATACTTTTCTGGGAAGACTTTACACAATACTTTCTGTGTCTGTGGGAATTTGTGCTAATTCAGCCAAAACAGCATTTGTGAGGTTAGGACTGCCTCATAATTGGATTTCCAATTAATCCCAAAGGTGTTCAATGGGGTTAAGGTCATAGCTCTGTGAAGGCCAGTTGCATTACTGTCAGGCGCTTAACTCCGTCCCTGTTACAGGTCTCACGGTGGTGGGGGTGAAGTCCTGGTAGCAGTCCATTCATAGTGCTCACGGGCGCATATATCCTCACTCCCCGCAGCACTCCTGTGAACTGGGAGAACCTGCAACGATGCCACACGGGGTCTATTGCAAGTAATGGTGTTGCCCCTTTCCAAGATGGTGCCGTCTCCCTCAAGAAACCTCAGTCTGTCCCATTAAGAGGGTGGAGCTTCTGTAATCACCATACTGAGCAGTATAACAGCACCTCTCACTCTCCCACCTGTGCTCAGATATTCAGAGTGGTACCGTGTCCTCTGAAGCTTCCCTATCTCTGTTGCCTTTGGCTTTTATATCCTAAGATTGCCCGGTGCCTGACCTTTGCTTGCCCCTAACCTCTTTCTTGTGTCCTGATCTGATCTACCGTTGCTGTCCTTGGAACCCTTGACCTCCCTGACCCCCAGCATCCCAAACCAATCCAGGCCTCGGCTTGCATACTGACCATCCTCCTCTACTAGTGGCTGTGTGTCCAACTCCTGCATTCACACATTTACTAGCAATCCTGCATATTGGACTGCTTGCCGGATGGCACATTCATGCTTGAATAGGAAGGAGCCTTCACTTAACCGATGTTACAGAGTGGAAAGCATACAAGAGCATCTGCATGCTTCCAGAGGCAGATGACAGGCAGGGGAGTAACTAGAACCCTCAGGGCCCCGGTGCAAGAATCTGTTAAGGGACCCCCCCACCCCCAACCCATCTATCCCTTTCTCACGATCTCCCCTCTCACTCCTCCCCTTCTCACGATCTCCCCTCTCCCTCCTAACCCCCTTCTCATGATCTACCTTCTCCTCCCTAAACCCCTTTTCTCACGATCTACCCTCTCCCTCCCTACCCCTTCTCATGATCTACCCTGTCCCTCTCTACCCACGATCTACCCTCTCCCTCCTACCCCCCTTTCACGATCTACTCTCTCTCTCCCTACCCCCCTTTCTCACGATCTACCCTCTCCCTCCCTACTCTCCCTTCTCACGATCTACCCCTCCTCCCGTCCCTACCCTCCTTCTCACGATCTACCCTCTCCCTCCCCCTCTCCCTACCCCCTTCTCATGATCTACCCTGTCCCTCTCTACCCACGATCTACCCTTTCCCTCCCTACCCCCCTCATGATCTACCCTGTCCCTCTCTACCCACGATCTACCCTTTCCCTCCCTACCCCCCTTCTCACGATCTACTCTCTACTTTTTCGATTTAATCCATTATTTGAGGATATTTCAAGTTGAAGAAAACATATTTCAGGTTCACAGTGTCAGTTTTTCCATTAAAGGAACAAAGCTTTTATTTCTGTACAGGTAAAGAAACATAGAACTGTAGGGTTACATCTTTACTAAAGAAAACAACCAATTAAAAACTGTAAAAATAGGACAAAGAGCAGTATGAAATCACCAAATATTAATTTTAGTCTAATAGCTCAGGCACTAAACACACAAAGGATGGCAATTTCATATTCAGTTACTCAAATAAATAAACTTTATGGCTTCACTAAAAAAATCAGGTTACATTGAATTGACTACTTTATGCCAGTCTTTCATCGAGCAAAAAAAATCTGCATAACTGACTATTTTATGTCTATACATATTAAGAACAGAAAAGAAAGGTTTTCATACAGTCATATCATTTATATATAATGCATATCTGTAGCGTAGTCAATGGAATTTTCTTACATTTTTGATGTTTCATTCAGCTGAAATCTGACTGGCCCTCTTACGGAATTCTGAGTGGCCCTGGAGACGTTGACCAACTTCCAGACCAGTTTGTACCTGGTTTCCACTATTGGAGCAATAACTTATTTTTGAGAATAATCAGTCAGGGCCTTTGCATTGTTTTGCATGTGTTTGGACCGCTTTGCTCTGGCCCTGTACCTGACCCTGTATTGTTCCTGCCGTCTGCCCTGCCAGTGGGCTTCCTGCCTTCTGCCCTGCCAGTGGTATTCCTGAGGCGGATTGGTACTCCATAAAACAATAGACTTCACAGCTATGTTTTAGCCTGACAGCATTCATGCAACTCACAACCAGACACTCAAAGAATTTACGTCATTCAGTGTTCAACATAAATAAACGTTACACTCACAAACACAGACACACATCCCTAAAACTCAGCAATCGGCATTCCTGGGAACTCGCTGGGTTTTACCCAGAGATTGTCGGGTGAGTGGTGCTCCTCCGGCTCTCCGGGTCAAGACCTGAATCCTTCTGGTCGCAAGGTCTTGACACGGGCCGCCCCCCCGCCCATTTTTTCCTTGAAATGGGGGTGTCTCCCGCTGCCGTCAGTAGGAATGCCCCCGACGTCAGTAGGAATGCCGCCGATGTCAGAGGGACCGCCTACCAACATCAGCGGGACCGCCCACCAACATCAGCGGTACCGCCTGCTCATGTCAGTGTGCAGTCCTGGCCACGTCCCGCAGTTCCCAGGTATGGCACTGGGAAAGGGCACTTTCACAAGAACATAACACATATTTCACAGGGAAATACAAATCATATAAGTATACCTGGGAACTACACTGCATAGGCTACCTGGAGCTCTCCTTCTTCTGGAGGAGTGACTTCATGAGGTTATAGGGGCAACTGAGTTAGCACTGGAAAACCATCAGGAGGTTGGGACACACATTCTTTACATTCCCTCGTAAATTGATAAATGCTATCATAGCAACAGGACTGGACTGAGACCAATAATTTGCACTGGCAGTTTCAAAATGTTGTGCATGTCTAACAGAACCAGACGAGAGTGTATTAGCACTGGAAGCCTAGGCATCCTTCATCTCTAACAACCTAGACATCAAGGTTAAGATACCAAACAAGAAAGCAGGGCCAGTGGCCACCAAGTGATTTAAGGACCAGCTTTTTCAGTCAGTGACTGGACACTGCCGCACCTAATCTGCTGACGAATTGGATCATCCAGTAAGCCATGGGTGCTGTCAACCAGTGGCTACCGGGCATTTGCCAGTGTGCCAGATGGCCATTCTGGGCCTGCATGAGTGGGTCTTGGTTAGGTAGAATTGTTAAAATATTGTATATCTAAATTATTTTATCAAGTCAGAATAATTCCTTACAGTTATTAACTCCATACCTTAAACAATTTTAAAATGATGCTCATTAAAACCCCATAAAGGGGTGTCAAATAAACTGCTATTGCAGATTTCAGGTGTCTGTGTTGTAGGCCATATTATGTGGTTTTATTAATTGATAAGTACTATATTTGTGGCAAAAAAATAAAATCCCAGGTAAAAGAAGACTGCTTTGTAGAGATAAGGGACTAATATTCCTAGGAGTATAAAAAGGGCTCTGTTCTGTGGAAAGAAACCTTGATTACAATTATACTGACTGGCAGCATATTTATCATTTTATGCTGTTATCAGCAACTAAGACTTTTATGATCATAACACCAAAATTAATTACAAAGATATTAATCTTAAATATTTAACAGCAAGCCAGAAGTAATTTGTAAACTGGCAGAATATTCTAAACAAAATAACTTCACTAGATTTATGTGTCAGATATTTGAATATAAGTGAGAATATATGTTTGGACAAGTGGCTGTCCGTATGGAAATGACTGTGAATGCAGTGATTAATAAGTCTATGTAGCTACTAATTCAGTGGCATATAATTTAGTGTCGTGTTGTCTTTTTTTACTGTCCTGTGATTGGCAATAATGAGCTTTAGCAGTTTAAACAGCACATACTAACATCTAATTTAAAATTACTTTAATTCTACTTCCCATTGGAAGTGAAGTGGTTTGCTTTCATCTAATTAGACATTCATTGGTTTAGACATGGCATTTGCTTAATCATTGGGCTGTGATTAAACAATAACAACATTTCAGAGGTTGATGATCTTTTTTGTGGAGTTGTGGTCTGTGAGTTGAATAGTTTACTACTAAATTTCATTTTAATGTGTAGTCTTCCTTTTCATGACAAGTAGAGCTTATATTGGTCATTGAGTTGATCCGTCTGGCTAGCAACCAACCACAGAAGGTCTATGTGACAGCTCTATGACAATAAAGGGCTCTCTTTGCACTTATCCAGTACATAGACCCACCTATTCCAATGCAGACACACCAGTTGGTAATCACGATCACTCATAAAGTGTGAGTATTATCAGTGATAGAATGAATCCAATAAGTCCTCTTGACCTAAACAAAACAACAACAATAAGTTGTTACAATAAGACCCATATCATCAGCCAAGTCTGATAAAGGAAACTGATAGACTCTTTTGATTAGAGTGGTCAGAGTGTCTTAACTAAGAAGCTGACGTTTACTAAGTAATTTATAGCAATCTGAATACATTTGCCCTGTAATAGATGCCTCTTTTAAAAAAACAAACAATTGTGTTTTATCACAATTACCGTAACTTGTGTTTCAACCTTATCAAGTCTTTAGTACTATAGTTTTGAATATTTGACCATAAGAGGCATTACAATTTCGGATGTAATTGCCAAGGTTTAAGATGATCCTAGAATAGTCTTGAAATTATTATTTTAGTCTTGAAGTATCCACTAACAGATATAAAGATCCAACCAACATGGTCCTTTGTGCGGAGGAAACTTACATGGGGCTCACACACCAGTGGGTCTGAAACCAATGACT
Organism: Spea multiplicata; assembly: GCA_009364415.1. NCBI lineage: Eukaryota > Metazoa > Chordata > Amphibia > Anura > Pelobatidae > Spea > Spea multiplicata. The sequence continues at coordinate 37,249 of VKOC01046905.1, forward strand.
TAGCTTGAGGTTTATTGAATTTAATTAAAGTCCATATGTGTTCTTCATAAGATAATAAACACATGTTATATTAACAATAACAGAAATTAAACACAAACATTCTATAAAATAATCCAGATGGTTAATAAAGAACTAGCAGGCTAACTACATCCTGATCACAAATGCATATTATTCACTTTCCTTAAAGTGTACGTTGCATAATCAATAGAATAATTTCATCGATGTAATAAAACTACCTACAGCCCAACTGGTCATTTACCTGGTTTGCCAGATGGACAGCCCAGGCCTGGTGGCATGTTAGCCACAATGAAAATAACTTCTGTTTATAACCCATTGCCCTTTATGTAGCAATCAGAACCAATACAAATGAGAATTTCTTGAATATAAACGTTTCGTGCATAACAAATTTGTCCGAATATATTCTTAGTATCAACGTCAATTCATTTAGCCAGATACCAGAAGTATAAATCCCACATTTGATTCTGGTCGGACTCGTAAAGGGTAAACAAAATGTCTAATGTGACCGTGCTGCCTTATTCTTATTCAGTATATGCATTGTAATTCTCAGAGATTGGACCAAGGGCTCATCAAATCTGACCTCTGACTACTTTCTCAACTGAAGTGCATATACTGCAATACTGCAACATATGAAAGGTAAATAAATCTTGTACATTAATTCCAAAAAGGTGCCAAAGAAACAATTTCCCCAGAGTACACATTCCAGTCGTTATTTGATATTCACCTTATAAATGCACAAATAAAGGAAGAGTCGCATGAACATTGCCATTTTTATTACCCAGTTCCCTGAGTAAATTACAGTCTCTGTAATGCATCGTTGTCTTGCTATTTTTATCACCGAGGAACAGCAGTATCAGCATGTAGAATGGAAATCCAACATAAACATAATAGAAGATACACAATGTACTTTATGACTGCAAGCCGATTTATAATTGTAAAAAGAAAGTGCAAGAATAAACAAAGAAAAAATATAACAAGCTGGTACTTGCTTTACCAGGGATACAAATTATATTGTGAAAAGTTGGCTGCAGTGTATTTTTTTTAACATGTTTTTATTTCGTGCTCATACAAAAACATATGCAATCTGCCGATATATTCAGAAGAGGAAGGAAAAATGATATAGATTCAATTATATGGGTAACATTACTTAAGTCATCCCACAGCCATTGTCAATGTACAAATGACAGTTACTGTTGTCACAAAATACATTATCCCATCAAGGACACTGACATGGTTATTTCTCCTCTGACACTAGGGCAATAACATCACCGTAGAATTTCTGCACATAGAAGTCCATATTAAAGGCCTCTAGAAACATGGCAGCTAGTAGTCAAGATGTTCAAAGTTGTGAATTACAGACAGCAACAGGTGGTGGGCAGTATTCCAGATTGCAGCTACACTCGGGCTGCCTCCAGCGTGGTGCGGCTTCACACAGCCTTCACACAGAAAGAGCATAGCATTGCTATGGAGATGCCATAGCAACACTGCAACAAATTAATCAAGCTCATCTTCTCTAGGTGAGGAATACATGTCCTATAAATAAACACTCCTCCTCTCACTCCTTAGCATTTTATTAAATGGGGTGAAAACAAAATAAAAAAGCTCTGAATTTGCGTCTGAAATTCGTGGGTCCACATTCAATCGCTCTCTCACACGCTCATTCTCGTTCACTCTCTCTCATGCTCTCCACTGCTGACCACTTCCTCTTCTGCATCTTCTTCTTCATCTTCTGTCTTCTATGCTGTATCTTCTCTGTTATCTTCTCTTTTCTGTCTTCAATCTGCTGTCTTCTATCCTCATCTGCATGTCTGTGGACATAACCTGACAAGAACTTCCACCAAAATGGCAACGCTTGCGATGCCATCCTCTGCTCGATCCTCCAGTGGCGGGAGAGAGCGTTACTGAAAGCGCTGTCAAGAACCTATGTCGCCAACCATGACTTCTACTTCTGTTTTGGCTATACTTTTGCCTCAACTTCTAGTACTGGGCCTTGAGTTTATTGCCCTTGTGCACCCATTCACTTAAGTTGTTTCCAACTTCAACTGTTCAGGACAGTGTACCTGTTTGTACGTCCATGTGGCTATATCTCCTGCTCCTGGACTCCATCTTGTATGGTAAGAAATCTCATCATCACATGTCATTATGCCCTGTGAGTGAGTTTGGAGTTTTGAAGTGTGTATGTGCTGCCAGTAACAAAATAGAATCTAAACCATTATCTATTGTTTTTGCATATACGAAGAGAAGGTCAAATCTTTGTCACTGAAAAGTTTAGATTTGCAGGTAAATCAAACTGTAAAGGGCAACATCAGGGTTTTATTTAACACTAATAACTAAAAGCATCAATAGAAGTGCCATCCTATTACTGTTGTATACCTAAATGGTCATGAAAAATAAGCATGTAACATTTATTCTCACAAATTATTAGGAACAATTCATTGTCATACCACACAAAAGCAGGCCCTGATAGGTTGTTTCCATAGAAACAACAAATAAAGCTTTTTAAAGTTTCTATCCTTGGAAACTGTCAGTTCTGCTAACGTTTACATACTAGATAGCACAATTTATGTTGTTTTATTTTAAAGGGGAACTTCCACCATGTCTGTGGACACATGTAATGACAAACAATACAGTCTGAGGAACGTGTGATAACTTAGTTTTTATTACTTGAAACAGAAGAGCATGTACATTTTTTTTCATGTGTGTTAATTAGTTACTGTTTTCCCCAGTGTGATTTACAGCCTATAAATCCAATGTTCATTAAAAGATGTTGCCACCTTTCCTAGCTAGACCGAAGACACTATAAAATGATTCTAGAATGAGTTGAGATCAGAAGCACCATACTGAAAGCCAGAGTATTCCCTCAAATAAACACCTATTTTGCTGTTTCTACCGTATTTGCTCAATTGTAAGACAACCCTGATTATAAGATGACCCCCCAAAATTTGATTATTAATTTAGAAAAAAAGAATATGCTCCTATTCCCCTCCTTCTCGCCTTCACACCTGCAGAAATCTGTGCGACGTTGATCCTCTTCAAATTTCTAATCTAATACAACTTGTCATTTAGAAGGAATAAAAAATACAATAAAATTGTAACTGTGTTCGACAAGAATGAAAGATAATATAAAAACAGGATACTTAGCTTTTTAACCCTTCTATTCATTCATCGGAACACATATGTGGTAGCTTCCCCAAGGACTCCTCCTTCAAAAAGCCCCTTACAACAGATATATGGAAAAACAAAACAAATTCTGGGGATACAACTTTAAAAGTACTCTGTTAAAAAAAAATAAAAACCACAAATGGTGCAATAACGTTTAAAAGGTTTAAAACAGCCCCCACTAGTTGTGCCACACTCACAGGATTGTAGTAGGTACTGCACCTTTAAGATAAATTTAAAAAAAACGGTCATCTGCTGGATACAAACGTATGGCAGGCAGGGTATCTTCCCAAAGCTCTTTATTTGCAATAGTCCATTAAAAACACTTAATGCTTTAAAAAACTAAGTCCAACGTGTTTCGTCATATACTGACTACATCGGGGACCAGTTATAATACATCAAGAAACATAAGCTAACAAAAAATAAAGGTTATCTTAAAGGCGCAGTACCTACTACAATCTTGTGAGTGTGGCACAACTAGTGGGGGCTGTTTTAAACCTTTCAAACGTTATTGCACCATTTGTGGTTTTTATTCTTTTTTAAACCTATATCCCCAGGATTTGTTCTGTTTTTCCATACAACTTGGCATTTCCCAGACTTCTACTATAACCTGCCCCATCCTTGCCACAGCACGCTATAACACACTTGATACATTTGCGCCTCCTCAACTTCGCAAAGCTCCACGTCATCAGCTTCAGCCCTGGCACTCAAGGCAGATGCACTATTTAAAAAAATGCTCTCGCGCTGCTGAGCATGTCTGGAGGAACTCTCGCTCCGAAGCTGACTACAACCACTACAAGTTCAACCTCCATGCTTACACATCTGCCCTTCAGCTAGCTAAACAAACATTCTTTTCTTCCCTCATTTCATCTCTTTCCTCCATCCCCAAATGACTCCTCACCCCAACCACACCACCTCCCTCATCTGCCTTTAGCGCCCAAGATCTTGCCGTCTATTTCCAAAAAAAACCACAATCCATTCGCAAAACAACATTCCAGTGCATGGTCTCCATGTTCTTCCTCCTTCCGCAATTAACACCTCTGCCCCTCTCCGCTTCTTCCCCTTAACCACAGTGAACGAAGTTCACGCTCTACTGTCTTCCTCACACCTCACTACATGCCCTCTCGGCCCCATCCTGTCATACCTAATTCCATCACTCTCTTCTAGCCTTACTCCTGCCCTCACTCACATCTTCAACTCCTCACTCTCTACTGGTATATTCCCATCCCCATTGAAAGATGCACAGGTCAATCCCATCCTCAAGAAGCCATGCCATGATCCAAATTCCCCTGTTAACTACCACCCTATATCACTACTTCTAATAACAACTAATCTATGACCGTCTAACTCACTTTCTGTCCTCAAACTCCCTGCTCAACCCCCTGCAATCTGGTTTCCACCCACAGCACTCGACTGAAACTGCTCTCATCAAGGTCACAAACAACCTTCTATCTGCTAGAAACAATGGCCACTACTCTATCCTAATCTAACTTGACCTCCCTGCTGCTTTTGACACAGTCGACCACTCCCTCCTCCTACAGACTCTCAGCCCTCTTAGTCTCTGTGACACTGCTCTCTCCTAGATCTTTCCAACAAATCCTTCTCCGTGTCTCTTGCTCGCAACACTTCCTCTTCAATGCCTCTGTCTGTTGGAGTACCTTAGGGTTCTGTCCTAGGTCCTCTACTATTCTCCATCTACTCTTCCTCTACTCTTCCTCACTTGGCTTCAAATACCGTGTCTATATGCAGATGACACACAAATCTATCTGTCCACCCCCAATCTCTCTGCATCTGTCCTCTCTCAGATCAGCAGCTGCCTTCCTGGATGGCCTCTCACCACCTCAAGATAAATATGTCTAAGCCTGAGGTCCTTCTAATCCATCCCTCTAACTCTATTCCCCTGTCTGTGACCTTTCTATCACTGTCAAACAAACTACTTACCGGCCCCCTCTGAAATGCCTTATACCCTGTATATGCCCCCCGACTTACCGATGCATTCCTAGACTTGTCCCCCGTGCTCCAGACTCTCTGGTATCAAGTGGGGGCAGCCGGCGAACCTCTGTGCGATGCGCGCAGACAACCTCCGCTGCAACCCGGGACTTCTATGACTGAGCACCGGAAGGTTATATCACATCAGTGCTCCGTCATAGAAGCCCCGGCAGAAGTGTTAGGTAGCAGTGGAGGTTGTCTGTGCACATTGTACAGACGTTCATCAGCTGCCAGAAAGGACCAGCGCTGCAGGAGTGTCTCCTCTCTGGCAGCTGGTGAACATCTGTGCGATGCGTGTAGACAACCTCCGCTGCTGCTGGCCGGTACTTCCACCAGGGCTCCTATGGTGGAGCACTGGAAGGTCATGTCACGCCGGCACTCCGTCATAGAAGCCCGGCAGGAGTGCCGGCAGCAGCGGAGGTTGTCTGCATGAAGGAGGATCCAGGTCTCCTGCAGCTTTGCGGGGGATCTGGATCTTTGTCTTGTACTCAGACCTCTACAGACCTCTGATTATAAGACAACCTCGAATCTAAAACAAATGCTCTCAAAAAACCTTGTCCTAAAATTGAGCAAATACGGTATTTGCTTGATTATAGGACATTTGTGGCTTAAATATTTACATGAATAGCTCACGCTGTGGATCACGTGTGGCACAGTTGGTGCCGTGTTCCTATCTCTAAGAGGCTTCCAGATCACATTATACTGGCTTCTTATATTGTGGTGGATAATGGGTTGAGTACTTGCATGAAACACTGAAACAAATTATGAAGTTACTATTGATGCATCTTTTTGAAACAAATATTACCTATATATGCCTAACAACCATAGGACAATTACAAAAGGATAGTGCAAGTTCATCTTTAAAAACCTTTTTGTAAATAAACTGCCTTCTGCTGAAAAAGGTAACAAAAGGAGACTGATTTGAATCACGCAGATGTCTGATTACAAATGAAATTCAATTAAGCTTCTGGAAGGTGTTGATGTGTGTCTGTGATTTAGCTGCTTGGACAGTGCACTACTAAACCATCTAGGAGAGCTTATCTAAACTTGTGATGTGGGATTTTGGTCCCAACAACCTAGTTTTTGCAGTTAAGTAATGAAAGGATTCATATTCAATATGACAGCAGATTAATTTTTCAGGTTTATTTGATCAACAGTTAACGCTGCATGCATTTTAGCCGTACAGTCCTATCAACAGGGAAATAAATCAGATGTCGCCTATAAATGACATATTACAACCCCAAATGCAACCAGACAAGGCTCATCAATTAGTCATGCTTGTTTTCCTAGTTTAGCCTATTAAAATAGAATTGTGCTGTAGGTCTGCAGATGGAGGTCTTTGTTGCCTAGCAGGTTATCCAATAAGACATACATTTTAATAAAGAAATATTATTAGAGATATCCAGTGTTATCTTAGGTTACAGCAGAATGCTAGTTGATTGATCCATCAACATTAATGTTCCATTTACCGGATTAACTGGGCTGTGTGCAGAATAATTTACTGAGAATCATTAACTTAATGATAGAGGCTTTATATAAACTGCTTAGCCCGTCTACAGTAAAATGGGCTTAATAAATCTGTATAAAATTCACAGATGACTCACAAAGAGAGAAACAATGGTGTCCATATTATATTAAAACAAGCAGCCTACTAGTTAGAGTGGGCAAGAACTGGTCAGAGTTAATTCTAGGAATTAGAATGTTGTCACCATTTGCAGGGTTGTAGACATTATGGTGAAGAAATATGTACCAAACAGTTAGATGACATTGTATATCAAACACGACTCGTACATAACTACATTAATGTGTAGCCAATAAGAGGGGGTGTTTTGTAAATAGAATCAGGGCAATATAGCATTATTATAGCATAATTATATAGCATAATAATTAATCATCTTAATATTATGGTATATTTCTTACAACAAACATTTCCAATTAGAAGGACTGATTTTGTTTTATTTGAGAATTTCATGTGACATGAGTTCAGTGTGTATTATTAGTAAAAGAACCACTTCAGTGTGACGATATTAACGTGAAAAATATGTATATATGTATATAGAAAATGAGTATAAGCCCTCATATTTTATATATAGTAATATATACCCCCCCCAGAAATTATTGCATTAGGCAGATGTCGAAAGACATTACCTTTGGCCCTTAAGAAACTCATTACAATCTATTATAACATGAGCCTAAACCAACAGAGAGTGTCAGGCTTTGCCCTCAGGCTCACATTATAATGTTATTATAGCTAGCAGTACTGAGGAGCCAGCCGGAGACTGCATAACAACTCTAATCTCATATGTGAAGAACAAGAATATAATCCATTTTTACAGTCTGTTTTGAATTTTTAATTTTTTTCAATCATCACATATTTATTTCAGAGTAAAAAACAAACAAACAAAACCCCCCATTTTTTTTCCAAGAATGATTTGATGGGCCTACAATTAACAGAAGTGGTGATGTAAGTAATTGGTAATTATGGGTATCCAACCATTTCACAATATTCAAGGTGGTGTTTTTTCCTGCTTATTGGTTGTTGCCATTGAAAAAGAAAACACTTCTCAAAGGTTTCTGTGTTGTTTTTAAGTAATTAGAGAAAGAGGAAAATTACATTTTTACTCTAAAATCTCGGATATAATATGCAGAATTTACCCCTTTTTCAGGACTCCTGAAAAGGGCAGTGCATATTATACTTAAGTAACAAGTGTTCAAATATGGTCTCATGAGAGTGATTGTACAGCTTTGGCACTACCATAAGGCTGCCATAGGCAGCTTAGGGATGAAATCCACAATATCTTCAGTGTGGCGACCAGCCCTGACCTCCTTGTGCTGCAGGATTGCTCCATGATCATATGGTATTAACCCCTTTAATGTGTCAATTCCGTCTTAAGGGGTTAACACCTGGGTCTACCAAGTAACAATCAATAGTGTGCTCCTGACCTGAAAGTCAAAGATGCTTCTATGCCAGCTGCTGCCAGTTACATTCTGCTAATGATCAGATCACTCCTACTGGCCAGGAAAAGATCTGATCATTATGAGTCACTGGATGCGGCCCCTCCCCCCTCATCAGTGACACCTGTCAGAGAAATAGAGGGAGAGGGATCATCCAGACCATAAGGTAAAATACAAACAAAAAAAATACACACTTACATTATTAAGAAAAAATAATATATATTTTTTTACATTTTTATCTGATCACTGATTAGTGACTATTTAGGTTACTGATTATTGGTTGCATTGACGTTCAATGTCAGTGGCCTAAACTTATCGTTTACAAGTGATCTGATTTATTTTCAAATATTCATTTTAACTTAATAACTTACTAATCAATTATCAATGCATGATCACTTAGTATTGCAATCTTGACCCAGTTTGGTGCAGTCTGCCCCCACCCCAAACCTGCTGCCGTCCTGCAGATTGTTTCTGATGTTTGCAAATCATGGGGAGATTTTGCTTAAAGAAATACAAACAAGTTACTAAAAGTTCACCACTAAATTTGTGTGGCTGTCTGTCCTGGTACCCCATCCTGAGCTAAATTATTCTTTTGTAGCTTTGCTCAACATTTTTTCCATTCCCAATAATTTTATTCATGACATTTCCTTTTTTTCAACATATAAAATAGATGACTAAACTGCTCAGCAAAATATATTAATCAAGGACGCCAGATGGATGTTGATCTTTGTTAATTCTCGTTAACACGGAGAGCAGAAGCTCTGTTACAAAAGGATTTGGTTTTTCATTTCTGGATCAGTTTTAAGAGAAGTTGACCATGAATAAATTTCATTTGTGAGGCTTACGGTAAAACAAGAAGTCAGTACTTGTATCATATTGCAAATGAAAGTGGGTCCAAGTGATCTAAAATGTTTGACGTGTGCTGTTTATATGGAACCATTCACATTGAGATTCTAGGTTTAACCTCTAACACATAAGGAGGAATAGCTAAAACAGTCATACTGCCAATGATGCTGCCTTTAAGCGCAACCACCAGATTCAAACCTATAAGGGCAGCTGTGCCTGAGTTGTGGCACTGCCAAGTGCCAAGTGCCAAGTGAGATTTTGTAGCATTTTTGCATTAAAAAAGTCTTTTTTTGGAGACATATTGGTCGATAGTACGAAAGCTGGAAGTGGAGCATGATATAAAATGTAACCATTTTGGTTAGCACCAAATACTTTGTTAAAACAACAAATCAGAAAATCAAATAGTAAATAAATAAAAAAAGCAAACACAAGTGGTTGGTTGGTTGGTTGGTTATGTCATGACCAAGCAATGCAAACCTCCTAACTTATGTTCTAACTTCACCACAGTGCAAAGCAAACATATAGGATAGTGTTAATGCACTTACATTCCTTACAAATCTGACCATCTTTTAATGTGTATTCACTAAAATCACATCATCTTTTATGTTATAGCATATTCTCCTATTACATAACGTGATCATTTTACCTGAGCCCTATTTGTTGCGAACTACCTTGATTTTGTGCAATATATTATCCACTACGCTTTGTTAATAATACAATTACTGAAAAACTATAAAGCCCTTCAATAGTTTTAATAAACATATTTAATGATGCTAAAATCTAAATAGGTCACTAGTTAATATGGCACTGTGCTACAATGCTCTAAAGCCAATAGAGGAAAAGAGAGAAATAATATATTTGCATGAATTGAGTGAAATGTATACCCTACTCATAGAAGTCATTGGAATAAAAACCTAGTCTAAACATTCGGATGAGTGCCGGATAGTATATTGATTGTGCAGTTAACTATAGCTACAATTAATCATGTCTGTACATGTGGCACATTATACAGAATACCTTGATTGCGCTTTCCTCTCAGATTTTATCTGCCTGGCGCATCTAAACAAGTGAAGCAAAAAGATATATATCCTGATGTTCTGAACAAACTGCATATTGTTTCAGAATTATTAAAGTGAAAATAAAGACAGAGATGTATGGGAAGTTTTTTATAGTGCGGGTTGGAAGAATGTATCTATTAGTGTGAATGTACAGCAGGTAGACGCTTGTGAAGCCCGACAGGATACAATAAGCACATGTAGGATGATGTGTACACAGGAGATGACATCTTTAGTTACTATATATAGCCCAATCCTATAATTAAAATATAGATGCTCACTGTTTAGGCTACCTGAAAATGGTAACTAGGGGCTTTATTTGATCAAACATCAGAGAAACATGCAGTATGGTAATCAATAATATTTGGGTAATCCGCCATCGCTTCTGAGGCAGTTTAGAGAAGCATTAAGCTCTCTATTAACAGATTACACAATAATGGTCAAGACAAATGGTAATACATAAACAGAGAAAGAGAAGTTTAAAATGTGTCCCTACTGGAAATGTTGGACAATATATAGGGGTCATGTCATGGTCACAATATTCAGGGCCGGCCCAAGACAAAATGCCGCCTGGGGCGAAGTTTAAAATGCTGCCCCCACATTATCTACCCTTCTTCTCCCTCCGTCCCTGCCGCCCCCCAATTATCTACCCTTCCTCTCCCTCCCTCCCTATTATCTACCGTTAGTCTACCCCCCTTTTACTTACCTTTCATCAGTCCTACGGTGTAAGAAATGAAGGGTGCCTTTAAAATGGGACATTACATTTATTGCATAATGTTTTGGGGAAGATTTGGATTTCTATAAGGTGAGATATCTGGTTTTACAATGTAAGGTCATTTGCATAGTAATGCATTATAAAGGGTTTGGAACAAAGGCTCCAACAGAGGAGGGATACCCCACAGGGGGTCAGACAACTGAAGCCGATGGATATTAACATAACTGTGTGCATGTTTGCATAGACTACCTGTCTCCTCCATAATTGGGTCATACAGGAAAACTCTGAAAATAGGGGTTGGGTGAACCACTTCCTGGGAGGTACAAGGAATTCTGGGATGACTAGTTAGGGGCAGCAATAGTCAGAAGAGTAAGAGAGTCACAAGAGTCTGAGTAAGAGAGAACGAAGAGAAAAGTCAAAGAGGAGTCTCGGAGAAAGGAGAGCACAGCAAACAGAAGTATCCTGGGTCAGGAGACTCAGAACGAAGTTGCGCAAGATGGCGTTCGGGAGAAGCCTGTGAGCTGAGAGAGGTTTCCCAAGAATCTGCTTAAGTATCCCTTTTGTTTTGTATTATTATCAAATGTTTTCTGTATGTTATATGTTTTATAACCTGTAACAGTAGCCTAATTCAATATCAATATACATTTTTCTATACGCTTGTATTTGTGCTTTATTCTTCACACATTCCCTAAAAGAATAACCCTGCTGTAAGAGGGTCATGATTTCTAGGAGCGATTTAGAGTGAGTTAGTGTGATTTAGTGTGAGTATATTTCTAAGTGCATAAATTTCTTACAGATTGGCGAGCCAGGTAGGAGGGATTTAGTGTGACTTATGAGTATATCTATAAGTGTATATATATTGTGTATTGAATTAGGATAGTGTTCGGGTGTTGCATATACAAATTTCAGTGAATTCTGCTTTGTTAATGATGGAGGGTTTATTGAAAAAAGTTGCTAGGGCCACAAACCCTGATGGTATTATTAAGTATATAGTAGGAACCTCAGATCCATGGTTCCAAGCTCAGGAGTATGTGGCCAAGGCAATTTATGAAAAGAAATTATCCAAATCAAAGGGGAAAACGGCTCTGGATTTTGCTGCTCGTTGGATAGCGGAGCAGTACAAATCAATGAAAGAGCAAAAAGAACTATTGGAAGCAAAAGTTGTAAGTTTAAGCATTGAACTTGAAAAGTGTAAGATTTTTGCACAGAATGCTGCAGCTTTACGTGTAAGCAGCCAGCAGACTTTGCAGGAAAATGAGGAACTGCGTAGTGCAAATGAGCGGCTTACTCAGAGGCTGAAGGATGCAGAGGGGGAGATTAGGACCCTGGCAGCCGGCAGGAAGAGGGAGGCTGATCATGTGCATTGCACAGCTAATGGTAACAAGGTAAATGTACAGCTACATAAAGGAAATGATGTTGTGGCTGCAATCAAAGTGTTAAAAAATGATGATGCGAATAAAATAGATGGGCAAGGTTTAGATGAGAAGCAAAGTAATGCTAATCATAAAATGATCCGAAATCACAGCAAAACCATGGCAAAGCCTGTGTCTGTATTAAGCCCTTCGCTTCAGAGACAGTTATATCAAAGCAGACAACAAAACAATCAAGGACCCATAGGTAAAAGGGAAGCCTTTAAATGTTTTGCTTGTGGGAAAGTAGGACATTTTGCCAGAAATTGCCACTCTCACTCTGCCAAAGGACACCATATTCAGAAAAGAGCCATGGTTGATAGCTGGAGGCAGGGAGATAAGAATTGTTTTAATTACACTAGGTGGGGATCTCAGGGAAGAGGTAATGGTGTAAGGAAAAACTATATCAAGCCTTGGATTCCCTACCATGTTATTAAGGCACAGAAAGAAAGATTTGAAAAAGAGAATAATGAGTTACAGTATAAAGTAACAGAGTTTATGAAGGAACTGGACATTGTAGAGACAGAAGTGTCCAGAATAAAAGAAATGTTAAGAAACAAAAAGATAGCTCAGTCAGAAGAAAACTAGTGTGCTCTTCTAGATTTGTTGTTGTAACAATCTATTTGTTGTTGATGTTAATCTATTTGTTTAAAGTTTTGTTTTTCAGAAAAAGAGACGAAGCTAAATGAAAAAGAAAAAAAGGAAGGAGACAAACCTGTGAGGAGATCGGGACATTAACATGTGTGATTTCTTGCAGGAAATTCAAAATATTAATAGAGGACCTTAATATCTATTTTTATTTTTCTTAGGGAGAAGCCTCTACATTCGTTCAGTACAGTCAGGTGGGCAAAATTTCAAATTATTTTTGTTTTATTAGTTTAGGACGCCTGCACTGCCAGCTACAGATAACTTAATTTTTGTTTGTTGCTGGATTAAATACATTTAAAATCATAGATTAGGTGAATTGTTGCCAACATGAGGTTTATATTTTGATCACAGTGGAGAGATGTGGTTCTGTAACATTATGGTTGGTCTTCAGCAGTATATATTTTTGCTGCTCTAGATTTTTGTTTTGTTTTAATTTTGGTTACAAACAAAATATAGCCTCAATCAATCTGATTTTTAATTCTTATTTCTGAATGGCAACAGACTTTTTATATTTTATTTTATATAGATTGCATCCTGCCAAGACATTATGAATGTAATGGTAGCATTCAATCTCCTTTTTTGTTCTCTCTCCATCTTCGTAAGGATTGTTTAAAATTAATTTTCAAAGATACCACAAGGTTACTGTTATGGGAAGTCTCAGTATTTTAGTATGTTATGTACTGTATGTATGTTTTGTGTATTTTATGTGTTTACAATGTTTTAGATCTGTAAAGCCAGATATTAATGCTGAGACAGGAATGATAAGAGAACCACTAGTGATTCGGGCAAGATAACCATACACCCTTTCTGTGTAGAGTATCTTTTAATTTCCAGAAGCCATGGGCGAAATTATCAAACACCTTCAAGGGCTGAAGCACAAACCCACTCCAGCTATACAGGTTTCAGTAAATGTGCGCAAACACCTTCACGAGTATCACCACTACACACATTCAATAAACAGAGTTTTGTTCTGGTGTGGTCTCTTCAATACACTGTGTAAGTGAACAGCAAAGGGAGTGCTGTTGGTGTGAAAATACACCAGATGTCACGGTGGGCAGAGGTCAGAGGCCTAAAACGAGGCATGCAATTTGAGGGCTAAAGGAAGCTATGGTGGGAGCAGTGTTGGTGGCACAGGTACCTGAGAGTGATGGGAGTGAACGCAAATGGTTGCAGTGATGCCAAGTCTGAGAGGGTAATGGAAGGTTAAAGATATGGCTGAAGGAATTCAAACTATTGGTGAAATATAACTGTGAGTGCCTCTATGATTTGGCTAAAATATGCCTTACAGTACCCTAAATTTTAAATATCTGTAGTTGCCAGGTCACTCGTGTCTCAGTGAAAACATACAATCTTTCAAAGTACACGTGGTAAATGTACTCATTTATTTATTTGAGAGGGCTCATTTTCTATACGAGTCATTCGCCCTCTAGGTGGGGATTGTAAGAAATGAAGGGTGCCTTTAAAATGGGACATTACATTTATTGCATAATGTTTTGGGGAAGATTTGGATTTCTATAAGGTGAGATATCTGGTTTTACAATGTAAGGTCATTTGCATAGTAATGCATTATAAAGGGTTTGGAACAAAGGCTCCAACAGAGGAGGGATACCCCACAGGGGGTCAGACAACTGAAGCCGATGGATATTAACATAACTGTGTGCATGTTTGCATAGACTACCTGTCTCCTCCATAATTGGGTCATACAGGAAAACTCTGAAAATAGGGGTTGGGTGAACCACTTCCTGGGAGGTACAAGGAATTCTGGGATGACTAGTTAGGGGCAGCAATAGTCAGAAGAGTAAGAGAGTCACAAGAGTCTGAGTAAGAGAGAACGAAGAGAAGAGTCAAAGAGGAGTCTCGGAGATAGGAGAGCACAGCGAACAAAAGTGTCCTGGGTCAGGAGACTCAGAACGAAGTTGCGCAAGATGGCGTTCGGGAGAAGCCTGTGAGCTGAGAGAGGTTTCCCAAGAATCTGCTTAAGTATCCCTTTTGTTTTGTATTATTATCAAATAATGTTTTCTGTATGTTATATGTTTTATAACTGTAACAGTAACCTAATTCAATATCAATATACATTTTTCTATACGCTTGTATTTGTGCTTTATTCGTCACACATTCCCTAAAAGAATAACCCTGCTGTAAGAGGGTCATGATTTCTAGGAGCGATTTAGAGTGAGTTAGTGTGATTTAGTGTTAGTGATATTTATAAGGGTCAAATTTCTTACAACGGCGAGTCTCCCTGTTTGGTCTCGCTGCCGGCTTGTAATGCTGAGCGCCGGAAATGACATCATCTTTATACAGCATTCACAGCCGGCACCGAGACCGAACAGGGAGACTCGCTGCAGAGGAGAGAGGGGTCCCTTTCTCTTCCGCTTTCAAAAAAAAGGGGTTGGGGCGGCAAAGTGCCGCCCCTTCAAAAGTGCCGCCTGGAGCAGTTGCCCCACTCGGCTCCATTGTCGGGCCGGCCCTGACAATATTAAATATAATTATTATAATAAGGAATTGAAAGGATGTTCAATCAATTGTCATGTTGCTTTTCCTATTTTACCCCATCCTAAGGTATAGGGGGAGTGAACCTCTGTCCTATTATCCATTTATTAATACCAACATTTTTCCAATAGTGTTGAAATAAATGTTTTTACGTCATCAGTAAAATTGACCGTAAAGATTTTATTTGTGTAATCATTTCATTTGTTGACAATTCTATATATCTCTGCATGCCCATTCTTTACTCATAGTGCAAAAAAAAGAAGTTGCTGAGACCCTGACATGACTGGTTTATATGGTAAACTGGCCATCTGTTTTAACACTTTTTGTTATGCTGTTATATATGTAACATAAATATGCTACACATATATAACAGCATAACCAAAAGTGTTTTTCTCATCTTCAAAACAAAAGATATATTATTTTAAACATGTATTCATTATTGTTTGGTTTTGAAAATGACACCAACTCAAATAAAATAAATATTTTGTTTAAAACAAAAGATTAGGTTATTTCCAAGTAATGTGATATGCCTGTGAAAGGTGTCAAAAAGCTACTATATCTTGTGTGCCTCGGTGTGCAGACATGTGATGCACTGTGATCTTCTTGAACAGTACTAAGATATGTCCAGAAAAATACTTTGACACAAGAAGGAACGGATGACTAATTCCTACTGTAGCTTTATCTATATTCCAGATACATGCACTGATCATTTGAACTAGTCTCAGACCTAAATTGGGTGCTATTCCTTTACTTATTTGTTTGGACCGTTAGTACAAAACAAACTGGTTTGATATGGAAACTATAAAATAATGAACCAGAAATAAATGTCTGGCCCTTAATTTTTTTTAATTTTTTTTATAATATTATTTATTTGGTTTTTCAAGATTAAATACAGGAAAAGAAGAAGCAAAATTCGCTTGTGTCTTTAACAGACGAATTTAAGACAGGAGAAAAGAAAAAAAAGATAAATAAATATATAGATAATAAACATAAGTAAATAAGTAAAATACAAAATAACAAATTTAGAATTCAAATTCGTTCACGACTTATTATACATACATTGTATCCCCGCATCACCAGGGTTTATTGTAACTATTAATTAAGTTACAAAAAGAATAAAACTTGCTTAAGTATTTTAATGTTAATCCAATTTGCCCATTTGTAATTGGTTTATCCATCTATTCCAAAAAGTATATTTTTCTTTACAAAAAATTGGGTAAGTTGCAATTCCTCTCTCCATCTGACATTGATAAATTACTTGTGCCTTAACTTTTTCCCAGATAATCCCTTCCGTCTTTTTCCAGTTCCTAACCATTTCCATTTTTACAGCTGTTAATAAATGAAGGAGGAATCTCGAGTCATTTTTGTTTGTATTGGGGAGGTTTAGATGTAACAAAGCTTGGTCAGGAGTCAGATTCCATTTTTGTCCAAAAATCATTTGCAGACGGGAGGATATAGAGTTCCAAAAGTTTTTAATTACTGTACAGCTCCACCAAATATGTAATTCGTCGCCCTTTGGTTCCCCACATCTCCAGCAATTGGGTATAGCATTGTGTTACATTTTAGCTAATAATAGTGGGACTCTATACCATCTATTCATTAATTTAAACTGTAATTCATTTAGGTTTAAACAATGAACATGTTTCATAGTAAGTTTCAACGCGTAATTCCAATCCTCTAGTTTTATTTCACAATTTAAAACGCTGGAGGAAACGGGATTTTTTTATAAGAATAAATTATGGCCAAAGATTTAGTGGTCATTTTGTTATAATCGTTAGATTTTAATATTTTTGTAAAAAAGAGAGTAGAGCTATTTTTATTGTCAAAACAAATATTTTTACTCAAAAATGACTTAATCCTTAAGTATTTAAAACATTCGCCCGGAGAAAGATTATGTTGTATTTGTAGGGTCGAAAAACTTTTAAGGATCTGATCTTCATATAAATCTGAAATCTTTAGTATGCCCGCGTGTTTCCATGAAGTCAGAGTTATATCTTGCATTAAATTTTCGATAGTGCTCAATGGTAAAGACACAATAATTTTGTTTTCAAGTCCTATTTTTTTCCTTATTTGAATCCAAACCTTTAACAAATGTACCAAAATTAAATTGTTACATGTCTTAGCATATTCCATAATTTCATTTTTAGGCAACCAAAAAAGTGTTTGGAGATCTTTAAAAGGAGTATTATTTAGCAGTTCTAAATCGTACCAAGATTCGTATTGTGCATTATCCAGTAAGGTCATTAATATATGGGTAAATTGCGCAGCCAGAGCGTAATGCTTAATAGGAAAACCCAGGCCTCCCTCATATAACTTTTTTGCTAGTAGTTGAGAATTCAATCTAGGTTTTTTTTTTGCCCAGATAAATTGTGTAAATGCTTGTTGTATTAATTCTAGCCAGGCATCAGGAACAGAAAATGGTATTAGTCTAAAAATATATATAAATTTTGGTAGTAAATAGGATTTAACCGCATTTATCCTTCCCATCCATGAGATATACAGTTTTTGCCAGTTTTTGAGTATTTGATACATTTCTTTTATGGCTGGCAATAGGTTTATTTCTAGCCAGGCTGCGGGGTTAACTGAGATTTTTACTCCTAGATATTCTATTGAGTCTTTAGCCCAGGAAAAGCCAAATTTTTCTATCTGTGTTTTCTGAATATTATAAAGGGATAAAGGTAAAGCCAATGTTTTTGAGACATTTAATTTGTAGTTCGATAGATGGCTATATTGGTTGATCAATGCCATAAGGCTCTCTGTTGATCTTACCGGATCCTCAATTGTTATTAAGATATCGTCCGCGTATAATTTTATGGGTCTCATCTTTCCCACATCCTTTGATTTCTCGATCTGATCTCTATTGCCAGGGGTTCTAATGAAATAATATAAAGAAGAGGAGAAAGCGGGCAGCCCTGTCGGGTGCCATTAGTTAATGAAAACCAAGAGGACTCGATTCCTGGTCCAACTACTCTACCCATAGGGGTTGTATATAAGGCCATGATAGCTCGATGAAAGTCGCCATCCATACCGAATGAAAGCAAGGCTTCTGACATATATCCCCAACTGACTGTCACGAACCGGGGGAGCAGGTCTATTAGGAGCCCAGGTGCAGGGGATACGAGGGGCTCTGTCTGTACCCCATGATGCATGATGGCTTGGGGTCGGTACAGACAGGCGTCGGAAATAAACCACAGACAGGAGATGCGGATTAAGAGTTGTATTGTAGATGAACAACAATATATATGCAAGGAAAGTCTCTTGGCTGAAAGCCCGTTGTATGGGGCACACTCGGCAGGAAACCCTTGGGATGGGGCACACACGGCAGGAAGCCCTCTTGCAGGGCACACGGCACGACTAGAAGCCCTCTTGCAGGGCACACGGCACAGCAAGAAGCCCTCTTGCAGGGCACACGACTAGAAGCCCTCTTCCGGGGCACACGGCAGGTTGCCCACTTGCGGGGCACGCGCCAGGAAGCCCACTTGCGGGGCACTCGGCAGGAAGCCCACTTGCGGGGCACTCGGCAGGAAGCCCACTTGCGGGGCACGCGGCAGGTTGCCCACTTGCAGGGTACTCGACTTGGGAGTCCTTTTAGTGGGGCGCTGGCCGCAACTCAGGAACACGGCAGGTTGCCCACTGGAACTGGTACAAGGCAGGTACTGGAGCAAGGCAGGTACTGGAACAAGGCAGGTACTGGAACAAGGCAGTTACCAAACACGTAGTCCTCTAACTTCAATGTCAAGGCCCAGACTGCAGGGCTGGGCAGGTTTATAAAGGCTGACTTGATCAGGTAAGCAACTGCAGCTGGACCTGATAGTTGGTCTGAGTGGTTCTGAATGGCAAGGGCGGCCACTAGTGGCTGGAAACATGAAATGAATGGCACAAAGTTTAACCAAGTCCATACAGCGAAGGGTGAATGTTACACTGACTCTGCCAAAGGCCTTTTCGGCGTCCAATGACAGAGTCAGTTGGGGAACTCCCCTCCTCCTTGAGTATTCCAATAAATCTGCAAGAAACCTTACATGATTTACTGAGGATCTGCCAATAACAAATCCTGCCTGGTCTTTATGGATCAGACAGGGGAGAACTTTTTTTAATCTTTGGGCCAAGATACCTGTATAGATTTTAAGATCCAAGTTCAATAGGGTTATTGGCCTGTAACTAACCATGTCCTCTGGGTTTTCCCCCATTTTCAGAATAGGTATTATATTGCCTCTTAAAAGTTCACTGGGAATATTCCCTGTCTTCATAACCTCATTAAAGAAAGTAGTCAGATTACCAGATATTCGATTTATAAATGTTTTATAGAAATTGGCATTAAACCCGTCCAGACCAGGGGATTTTTTTGATTTTAATGCTCTAATTCTATTTTGGACTTCATCAGTTGTTATAGTTTTATTCAGCTCCTTAAGCATTTCTCTTGTAGGTTTAGGGAAAACCCTAGTACTAAAGTATTTTTTTATTTCCGATACTGAGCATTCCTGCGGAATATTATATAGCATACTATAAAACTCATTAAAGGCTTTCCCTATTGCTTTAGGGTTCAGCAGGGTTTTATCTTTATAGACTAATCTTGTAATTCGCTTTTTTGCCCTTTTTTTTTTTAGTAAATTAGTGAGCAGTTTATCCGCTCTGTTCCCTTTATAGTATCTATTCATTTTTAAAGAATTTAGAGTTTTATTTACTTTCTCTAATAAAAGGTTATTGATCTTATTTTTTATTTCTTCAATCTTCTCGGTCCCATGGGCTGATGGAGATTTTTTATTTTTTATTGTTACTAATTGAAGGTTAATGTACAATTCTGACAGGGAAGATTCCAAAACTTTTTTCTTTTGAGCTTCTAATTTTATGAAATGTCCTCTAATTACTGCCTTATATGCGCACCATAGGCTGCCTGCTGATATCTCATCTACATCGTTCTCTTTAAAGTATAACTTAGTAGTTTCATCTATATAGGCAATATCTTGATCTTTCTTCATTAAATTATCATTTAATATCCATTCAGGATGATGCTTAAAGACTAAACCTTCTACCAGGACTGTCAGTAAGTTATGATCAGACCAGGTGATTTCATGTATTTTTGAGTTCAAGACTCTAGACATCAGACCTAAGTCCCCAAGCGCCAGATCTATCCTTGAGTAAGATTTATGTGATTTAGAGAAACAAGTATAATCTCTCTCATTAGGATACATGGTTCTCCAAATATCAAATAAGAAGTGATTTTGTAGCAAGATTTGAAATCTTTTAGCTTGTGCAATAGCTTTTTTATCTTTTGTCGTACCTTTTTGAGTCATTTTGTCTAAATCTGAATTCAGTATGCAATTAAAATCCCCTAAAATCATCAAGAATCCCTGTTTGATTTTCATTAGCTTTTGAAAAAGAACTGTAAGAAAATGAACCTGTGAACTGTTTGGTGCATATACATTAACCAATGTCATTAATTTTTTATTTATTTCGATTATCGTTATTATGTATCTACCATCTGGATCTGATTCTATTAACTTTATATCGACGTCTATATCTTTACTAAACACAATTGCTACTCCTCTCTTTTTTTTCTCTTTCAATGAGGCCTCAAATATAATGGGAAATCTCTGAGTTTTCATATTTATTTTATCACTTAATCTCCAATGTGTCTCTTGAATACAGCAGATATGTATCCTTTCCGACCATAATCTATCCAAAAGTAGTGTTCGTTTTTGGGGAGAGTTTAGACCTTGGGCATTTATTGTAGCAAACTTAAGCATTGCTTTCAACTTGATCAATATATTTTACTACCCTGGTGATGCTTTCTAATCTGTCATAAACTAAAAGAAAAATTCCACTTATATACAAAACAATAAGACAACATTTAAGACTTTGTACAGTATATAACTCAATTTTAAAAACAGAAATATACAACCGCATGTGTCTCTCGTTAAATCCCCCAAGTGCGAGAGATACGAGCGGAATAATTACCATCCTACCGATGGTTGTTGGAACTGTTGGGGTATTTCTAATAGGGCAGGTTAATAAAAAAAACAAAAAACAAAAAAAAAACACATTATAAATCCAAATAATTCCAAAATAATTTGGTACTTCACATCTTTATAATATGTTGAGTGTTTTTATGTATAGATTTAACATGTTATTCCTTACACCAAAAACAACCTATGAAAGCTGTTGTAACAAAGCTCCGTAAGTAACATAACTTAAGACATATCTATTATCAGTTTAGATAGGATACTTAAATTCATAATTCATCCCTCATGATTATTCCAAAATAGGAAGATAATTTAGTGATTAGGATAGGTTATATCCTTTGTGTTATATCAAATAATCTTTGTGTATCCATAGTTAATAAGTCATGTGAAATGCTTAAAAAAAAACAAAAAAACCCCACACATTATAAATCCGAATAATTCCAAAATAGTTTGGTAGTTCACATCTTTGTGATATAATGAATGTTATTGTGTATAGATTTAGCATATTATACCTTCAACTTAAGGGGTTGCTATAGCAAAAACTCCGTAAATACCATTAATTAAACCATATCCATTAACAATTTAAATAGAGTACTTAAATTCATAATACATCCCTCGTGATTGTTCCAAAATAGCTAATAGTTTAGTGATAAGTTAGATTATATCCTTTGTGTTATATCGAGTAATATTTGTGAATCGATAATTAATAAATCATGTGAAATGTTGTTCAAGAAAGGAAAAAAACCAAAAAACCACATTATAAATCCAAATAATTCCAAAATAGTTTGGTAGTTCACATCTTTGTGATATAATGAATGTTATTGTGTATAGATTTAGCATATTATACCTTCAACTTAAGGGGTTGCTATAGCAAAAACTCCGTAAATACCATTAATTAAGCCATATCCATTGACAATTTAAATAGAGTACTTAAATTCATAACACATCCCTCGTGATTATTCCAAAATAACCAATAATTTAGTGATAAGTTAAATTATATCCTTTGTGTTATATCGAGTAATATTTGTGAATCGATATTTAATAAATCATGTGAAATGCTGTTAAAAAAAAAAAAAGAACTTTTGCACCAAATCTAAAAACCTGCCTCAAAAGCATTAATTGGGCATTAATAGATCTTATTCAATTGCATCCAAGTTTCTAATTTTTCTGGAGAGTCAAAGCTAAAATTTTTATAGTCAAATGTTACTGTGATCTTCCCTGGGAAGGTCCATCTATAACGAATGTTTTTTTGTTTCAGAATCGCCGTCGCTTCTGCAAATCTTCTCCTTTGTGTTCTTGTGTAGTAGGATATATCCGGTAG